>JAOYSI010003072.1:11741-48441 GCA_025775065.1 Hiodon alosoides
TAGAAGCGTTGAGTGAAGGCGATAGCAACGTCCAGCGAAGGAGATGGCAACGTTGAGTGAAGGAAATGGAAGCGTTGAGTGAAGGCGATAGCAACGTCCAGAGAAGGAGATGGCAACGTTGAGTAAAGGAGATAGAAGCGTTGAGTGAAGGCGATAGCAACGTCCAGCGAAGGAGATGGCAACGTTGAGTGAAGGAAATGGAAGCGTTGCGTGAAGGAGATAGTAGTGTCCAGAGAAGGAGATAGCCATGTTGAGTGAAGGAGATGGCAATGTTGAGTGAACGAGATAGTAGTGTCCAGCGAAGGAGATAGCAACGTCCAGCGAAGGAGATGGCAATGTTGAGTGAACGAGATAGTAGTGTCCAGCGAAGGAGATAGCAATGTTTCTAGTGGCTTAAGCTGTGATGAAATCTAACACTGGAGAAAATGCAGAAATGAACATGAAACCTGAAAATGAAAGCAAAACACTGGCTGTAGAAACACAATACCTCGCTGTTTGGTCGGGACTGGCTTAGACGTATTTGAAAAATATTAAAGATGGAAAACCTAAGGAACCCAGCGCTGTCAAGGGTGTTGGAAACGGTGACGACGTCCTGCTGACTGCGGCCCAGCAGCAGTAACCCCCAAAAAGGTTTTCTTTGCCTTGATAGGTCTGTTCTCCCTTGCATGTCCTACAGAAGAATCTCTGTCTCGGCAGATAATTACAAAACAGAAACTTTGGCTACATCTTTAGTTGAGTGCGGTTCTCGAGAACAGGACTTTAACACTTAACTTAACAACTGGGTCATGGAGGAAACATTTCCTCTGCTTTGCGCCTGCCATGGGCGCAGATAGAACTCCCATCCCACGGTCCTGATAAACGTGGGGACAATACGATGCCGTTTATCTGTTTATTCGCTCTTTCGACCAAGTGATTGTAATTTGCACAGAAGAGCGCTTGGAAAGGTATTTCCCCCGCTCTTATTTCCTATTGCGATGAATCCAGTGTTATCGTTGTTAATCCTCACACAGAGGGCGCATAGGGTAAGGGAACTTTAAATTGTTAAATTGAGGGAATAGGTTAAACAGTCAAACCTATCCTTTTGGTTGTTGAAGTTGTTATTTTTGTTTTTTTTACATAAGACTTGAAATGGGTTTATACCAATGGTAAATGGTTCAGATTGTTCACCGGCTCAACAGGGCTAGCCTACATTTAGTTCTGAAAAGCAATTTCCATGGCTAAGTCAAATCTTGGAATTGTAATTCTATGACACCGGTGCCCCCGAGGAACATGATGACTGATGACTGATGAGCCACGGGATAAACTAAGGCCTATCACAGCAAAGTGTGCAGAGCGATAGTTTCAGACATAACTGTTTTCATTTAACATGTGTATTTTCACTGTACAATTCCCAGTATCAACGAAATAACAGATTTGCTGCAGTTATATGATAACTTTAGAATTCAGAATTTTATGCAAAGAAAGGGGCGTACTCCGGTTGAAACGGCATTTAATCTGCCAACCATTGGTAAGTTCCTGTCCTCTCTCCCCGAACATGTTCCCTGGCCTGTAATTGGATGGTGGAATGAGGCGAAAATGACGGTGCGGTGGAATAAACAAACGTCACACTACTGTGACTGAGCTGTGATGGGCAGGACAAAGGAGGCCGCTTTGGGCTTGTCACCACCCTATCAGCTTAGCGCCAACGTTTTCCGTCCATTTCACTCTCTTCAGCCTCTTTGTGAACAATTTGATTCACTGGAGCACGCCCGAGCATGTCAAGGTTACAATGTTCCAAAAGTTTGGCTAATATCTCAGTAAGATCTTTTCTCCTTCCCTGCCCCCCTCAACCAACTTTAATCCAAGAACATCCCCACTTATAAAAATATGCAATACATAAATGTATAATTATTCAATGAACAACACTGATCCCAGGGACCCGCCAAATGCTAGTCTTTTAGAGCTCACTTGGGCTGTGGACTTAACCAAACGAAAAGCACTTTTCCTTTGCAGCACAGCTCTTTGTTACGATAATAGTGACAGCAGACTATCAGGGCTTTGATTTGGTACCATCTCTGGCCGCCTGTCCAATTTTGTGTGCTCGGTCCATAAAACCTCAATCCTAGAACATTTTTTTTTTAGTGATAGCAGAGGCAATCAAAGCAACAGAAAACTCAGTGCCAAATGGGAAATACTGGAAAATGATTGGCTTACCCCAGTTGTTCTTGTTTCTTGCTGCCGGGACCGCACTGGGGACGAACCCCCTTCTTTGAATTGGCCACATCTTATCTCTCCGACGCCGAAAGGAACACTCAAGAAAAACAGAACATAGTTAGAAGCTGAAGAGTCATCAGAGGTCTGAGTAAAGTTCTTTCTGTGTTTGTACAATAATTGTGTGTGATTTAGCCATGAAGGTGGTCAGAATCCTTCCCCCCACCATGTGCACAGCCAGACTAACGAGGGCGGGCCAACAAAAGTCCATAGTGTAAAAATGTGTAAACATTTGGGAGCCACCTAGATACATATTTATTCCCTCGCAATCTACATCCAAATTCCTGACAGTCCAGACAAACTAACTTATACAGCTAATTGGGCGAGAAGGCTTGCTCAAAACAATTTAATTGCGTATTGGACTCGTATTGGACCCCCCCTTTGTCATGTTGTGTGACCGTGGCTTTTACCAACACACTCCTCCCGTCGACTTGCTCCGAAGGGTGAAATTGTCCGTGAAACTGGAAGAATGGAAACGTATGTTGAAGTGACAGGAGGTGAGAAAAGGTATGCTTGAATGGAAAGAGCAAAGACCTACAATCACTCCTCAGTGGGTTGCAGGGATGGAGAATGGTGAATAATGCCTTTCTCTGGTGAATGAAAGGGAGAAAAACGCAATCACTTTTGCCTCCTGGACTGTGACTGCCTCTAAAAAGCTCCAAGACTTCTCAGAAAGTCTGTGCTGAGGTATACAGTGACCTCCTCATTTCTTCACACCCTTGTTAAATGTGACAGTGAAGATGAATCAACAGAAAGAAAACTATTGTGGAATTATATTTTTTTTCGCCTCAGATAAACTGCTTTCTTGAGTTCACGCCTCAAATGTTCGGTTGGTTTAAGGTCTGTCAATTTCCACCAAGAACTTATGTTTCGCCCGACATAAAGCAAGTGAGCAGATTCACTTCAATTTTTCATTCATCTGAGACAAAGTCCCGGGTTCATTGTGACACAGTTTGGCGAATTCAGACCGGCTCAGTTTGTGTCGAACATTTAGGAAAGGCTCCTTCTACAGTAAAAAACACTTTCCTGCTTTCGATGTTCAATCGCAGTTTATATGACATCGAATCCAGACGATGCAGGACTGCCTTGAAGATCACTCCCATCATCTCCATCCATCCTCTTACCGGATGGTTACCAAGGTAACGTCCAGTGCTTTTAATGAAGCCATCGCGATTTTTCCCTAGACAATATTAGGCAACCCACTTTCATGTCTCCACACTGAAAATACCACTGGATTGTAATAAAGCTCAAGTTACCAGGGCGAAGGCATCAGAGTACACAAACAGATTGATCCCACTTTTGAGAGACCTTTTGACAGGGCGTGAGTTCGGGTTTCTCTATGGACTATATTCTCACGCACATTACAAGCTGCTAATCCACTGAGAAATTCTAAAGTCTTTTAATGAAGTTTTTTAAAACTCAACTCTACCAGAGCAAAAGAAGCAGCCAGGTAATGAAAAGTATTTTATGTCTCATATTTTTAGGCACAATGGGATTAAAAACCTTTTCCTTTTTATCCACAGCTGGGTTATGGGTCGTCTTCTTGCGCGTGTCTGTGTCTGCCCAATGCTAGGGACTTTTATGCTCTTCGGTTAATTCCTCGGTACGCGGGGTGGTCCGCGAGGGGTGTTTATTTACACTGTTGTGTGCTTTGTATGTTTTGGTGATAGCCCTGTAAGTTGCTTTAAATTAAAGTGTGCATAAATTTAATAAATATGTAGTATGCAGAGGTATGCTTTGTTTGAGTGTGACCGATCACCGAGAGATCCAAACAAAGATCCAAAATAAACTGCTTGTCATTGTTGAACCACAAAATAATAAATCAACTCCAAAACCCAGAAACCTTCTTTTTTTTTTAAAGCGCAGACATTTCAGTCTAAAGCCCTCTTTTGGCAGAGCTGCTGCGTCTCAATTGTTGGCACCCCGGTAGTCTCATTAAGGGTACCGCACTCAGGTGCCAGCCAGTAACCACAACAAACACACACATTATCGCTTTTATAAAATTCATACATGAATATGCATTAAATAAAGAAATAAAGATGATTTGTAAGTTCCCTGAGCTAGGGACGGTGGTCTTTAGCTCAATGAACAGATCCTTACGCACCGCGCCGCAACCTCCTGTAAATGATCCCTTCTTGCTGCCGATAGAATTTTGACAGCGTTTGCTCTTCCCCAGGGCCTTCCAACTCCCCCGTGCCAGTCTGCTGTTTGGACTGATTTGGACGCAGTGGATGACAATTGGGCGACTTGCCCTCCAAGCCACAACACTCGTTCACAGCCTGTAACGACACAAAACCACCGGTAATGCTGAGCAAAAAACTAAGTGTGCAGAAGCTGCAGCAGACCCGTGTGAATGCAACGCAGAAAAACCCAAAAGAAACTGACGCCTGTGAAAACTCAACAAACCCATCACGCCAGAAGAAAACACACAAAAGACATGCTGGTGGGTTGCTGCCAAGGGGAGGGTGGGCCCGGCGTTGGCCCTGATGCTGATCTCGGGTCAGTCAGATTGCTGGCCGCAATCAACAGGGCACTCAACCTGCAGCTGTACAGAGCGCAGCCCACTGTCGCGTAATACGGCCCTTTTATTTCCCTTTACTTGGTGATGGATGACCGGCCTTGTTGCCTCCGTCACGACGGGAACTGCAAGAAGCCATCCTCCATCCACCATATTCCGCTTGCTTCGCCTACTACAAAACAGAAAATGCAGAACAAACAAAACAAAATCAAAAAGCATGGATTATCTGCTGCTACATAACTTGAAATAATCTTAATGACAGGAGTAAATGATTGTGAAGGAGAAAAAGGTCATCCTTTACCCATGTCCAGCTAATCGTTGCCACCGGCACGTGCTAATTTGAGCCCAATCGACCAACCTCCTCTTTCTACCACAGGGTTCCACAGAGTGCACATTCAAACTGTGAAAAGTTTGCAGTAATATTGTTTTCTAATGAAGTCTGAGTGCTTACACTCAGACGAAATGCATGGCCTTGGCAGTCACATTCATCACTTTGTCGGTTTTTTAGAAGGACTTGCCTCACAGCGTCTCACTGGAAAGACTCAAAGGAAATGCCCAACTGGAAATTTCTCACCTGCAGCTTAAACTCCCACCCTCCGGACCCTCAATTCTGGCCAACCTGGGTTGCCTCCCATTTCACAGCCTCAGTCCTCCCTGCTGAGCCATTGAAAATGTCACTCGCCGTCGTTGTCTTGGTAACATTCAAGCATCTCCAGGAAAAGCCAGCAGGTGGATCTGTGCCATCTCCCGATCGTAACCCCGGGGCCGTGGAGAAAGCTGCAGATCCGTCTCAGAGCGCACGCCTTGGGATGTCAGCAGAACGCTCTTCAGATCTCTCAGTGCCCGTCCCGTTCCGGGAGACCGGTTTGTTGGCACGTCTTTGCCTCTTGTTTTCATGGCGTGCGTGTCACAGGAGCACAGCCCCTCAGAAAGACTTCAGAGTGCGTCTTTAGCGGTGTCTATCGCGTACCGTCAGTGACTACATCAGCAGTCTTCTAAGTCTCCATACTGGCCTGACCAAAGTGTCCGTGAGGTAAATGAGGAGTAAAGTGTACAACTGTGAGACAATTGTCTGATGAGCTCCGAAACAATTATTATTATTATTATTATTATTTATTTATTTTTAAACACCCTAATTCCCCCATCCCCCCCTTTTTTAAAAATTTGTCACACACAGCTAGGCCTCTTTGACAGAGACTGAGGTGACATTAATCAGAGTGTAGGATGCGTTGTGGAAAAAAATGATTTCATTGCATCACATAAAAAGCTCCCAGCCAGCCCACGGGATTGTGTTTTTTTCCCCCAGTAATAAAACTGGCCCAGCACAAATAACACAGGAAACCATCAAGCTGGTCCTTGGATAATTGCAGCACAGATAAGGGTTTTGTGTTCCATTTTGTAATTAATAATTCAAGCAACTGTTAATCACAAACCTCCTGTGAACCATGTCTTTTTGAAAAGAAAGCATTTGTCCATCTAAAACTGCAGGCAGGCCAAGAACCAAGAGCTCTCGGACGTATAACGTAGATGTGATGTTGCAGCAATGTTCTGCAACGTTTCCTATTGACAGCAAGCTGCGTCGAAGCGAAATATAACAGTTTGCCTGTAGCTTTACCCATCTTTAAGTTTAGGTTAAGATGAAGGATACCCAGCAGTTTTCACTAGGGTTTATTACATTTTTAGATTGTCTATTTCATTTTTAGTATTAATACAGATCACAACAAAAATATGACAGCCTTATAGAATCAATACTTTATTACGGCAAAACCCAAGTGTGATGATTTTACAGCAGTAAACTTACACTTCTTTATTTATTTGTTTTAAAGCTCTTTGAACACGAAACATTCGAGCCCTGGAGACAGGTGTAAAATGTGAAGGCTCATGACTCCTGATTCCAGGAGATTACTAAAACAGTACAGCGGTTATGGACCGACACATTGTATCAAGGCTGAATGGTTCATTCCATAGAGGCCAGAGAAAGTTTAACCAGAGAACATCTATCAACCATCTGAACTAAATACATTGCTCAAACCAAAAATTTAATAAGCAACCTCCTCTCACCTTTACAACTCAAATCTCCAATGTTTAACTCAATTTAAGTTTTTAAAAAATACATGACTATGAAAATGAATACAAAGCTGTTTTTAAGTTTTTAAAGAAGGATGTAACTAAGGTAGAGTCACCTTCGGTTTGGAGGAAACCGGAGGACTGGCTTAGGCTAACACTTTGTTTGAATAAAACCCTCGGACAGGGTGGCGTTAGAATCCCCCCTGATGATATTATTTATCCATGCCAGGTGGCTTTTTGAAAGACGGGTGTAGACGCCCGGCTTCTTTGGATTTCCACAGTCTCCATCACCCCCTGAAACCAGACCAGCCAGTGTTCTCTTACACACCAGAGGTCCTCCAGAGTCCCCCTGAAAAATACAACAGGCCGGGGGTTATCTCCTCAATATCTCCACCCAATTTGAAACTTAGGGGGCTTTTTGGTCCGGCCAGTACAGCGCTTGTCATTACCTTGAATTAAGCCAAAGGGGCACCAGGTGTTTACCTAGAACTGCTTTACAGATAATATCCAGAGGAGAGTAGCTGAATACAGAGACTGTAAGCAGTGTATTCAACGTGTAATGTTATTTAAGTTTAAGTAAGTTATGTAATTTATCGAACAATGTGTGCCGTTTATTAATTTACCCAACCACAATTGTTTTTTTCTTTCTTTACAGGCTTGAAAATAGAAAATTGTATATTCACCCACTTTTAGCCACAAACACATCGTATCGAAATTACAGATGAGGCATATCAGTGTCTTTGTCACAGCTTAAATTCAATCGGAAATTTATCCCATTGGCAAAAAAAAAAAAAAAAAACCTTAAACGGTGGTTACCAATGACGACAACAGCATGGGCTCATGTTGCGCTTTGATCTTTAAAAGGGACAGTGCACAGATAAATACCCACCTTACATGCATCCGCGTTGGTTTTCTCGTTTCTGGCACACAGCATGTTCTCCGTGATGACAGGCTTTTTGTTGTAGAAGCAATCACAGAGCTCCCTGTCAATGATTTTGACCTCCGCCCCCTGCAGCGTATCGGAAGCTACCAACTTTTTGGGGTTTGTGGCCCCCCATCCGATCACTTGACACTTTGTCCCGGGGGCTAAATCTTTGCCGGAATTGGGTAGACCTTTTGCCTTCACTGTCTTGAGTTTTGTCTTCGCCGGCTTCTCGAGCTGTAGACAGAAACAGTGTTACTGTTGGTTCTTAGCGGTACAGCTATGAGCTAAGGAATAACTGAGTAGATGGTGCAGGTCAATTTCTAAAGCATGCACTTTGTTTTTAATTGCAGTGCGAATTGGTGATACCATTTGTTGTGAGATTAAATACAATTCTGACCCAATCCACTCCCTTTCAGCAGGAGTTGGTTCTGTGCATGAATTTGTTTTACGGTTATTTTCCGAGCTAAGCACGTCGGTGTGCTACAGCGTCATTCAAAGTCAAGGGAAAAATTGCAGATGTAATTTGACCCTAGGACTGCTGGCTGAACAAGCTCCCGTTAGACTGCACACCTTGATGAGCATGAGGTCATCCACTTTGGTGACCTTGTTGTAGGTGCTAGGGATCTGACAGTTCTGCATTCCTATGCGTAGGGTGTTTTTTTCGTCCTTCAGAGAGTGCGCCCCAAGGAGGACAGAAGGCTTTCCGTTTCTGAAGTTTCTACATGGGAGAGCACACGGAGACAAAAAGCAGGCGTTAAAGTGCCCTCCAATACATCGGATCTGAGTTACCCGGACTCTCTCCCCGTTTTAATTGAATTGAATTTAATGCAAGATGGTCACTCAAGAAGCATCATGTGGTGACACTCTGCACCTGACACCGAGACTCACTCCTTGCAGTGGGCAGCGGTGAGGATCCACTGGTCCTTAATCAGAGTGCCCCCGCAGATGTGGTTGTTGTTGACCTGTATGGAGGCCATCCAAGGGCTGGAGTGGGGTTTAACCTGCTTTCCCCCGATGATGCCTACTCTGGAGCAGGCTGAGGGACAGACACACATAGACACAGACATCACATCAATGTGCCTTAAGGAACAAAGAGTCCTCTATCAGCGAGAGAAAGTCAGAAGAAACCCAAAAAACTGATTACCTGCCAATTCCCAAGTTGAGGACATGATAAAGCCCAACAGGCTAAACGGGCCAATAGATCTCATCTCACAAACGCAGGATGTGATTCTTTAGCTGTTCACAGCAGAAAGAGACAAAGAGCTGTCTGTACCAGGGTCGTTTTGTGTCAGACAGGAAGAGGCGGTGGAGTGGAGTGGGGTGCACATGTCACTGCACACACAGAGACACTTGTGCGTGGTAACTGAAGGGAAGTCATGTGGGATGAAGTCATGCAGCAGGTAGTGAGGTCTGGATCACAGACGTCAGCACATGGACTTTTGACACAAGGCCAATATGTTTTGCATATTTATCCCCATGCTGGACTCGCTAGTTGCGCTAATCCATCTTGGCTCGTCACCACTAACGCTGCCGTCACAGTCTCCACCAATCCTCTTTGCGTTTGAGCCACACATCTCTTTTCTATTCTCTAGACCACACAGCCCACATGAGAGGCTCAGTGAAGGCGATGCACGGCCCTCACCTTGACAGTCCCGAAAGCTTTCCGCCGCCCAGGAAGCTGATGGGAGCTCCTGGTCAAAATCGCAGGGTGAGCAACAGCTGGATTCAAGCAACAGCTGGATTCAAGCTTGCTAATTCCAGCTGCTATGGGTCAGCCTTTGCCCACTGAGCCACTTGGGGTGGCCTTGAGGCAATCGTGGAGGTATGAGGTCTACACTAGCTCCACAGATGGTTGGAGAACCACCATGGATTCAGTAGACACTTTGTCATGGAATTAATGTAGGTCATGCAGTTGGATAAGGGATTACATTTTATGTAGTGGAGTTATAAATGATTTCGTCGCATAAATGCCATGAACCCAATGAACTGAACTGCAGTAATTTCTCAGAAAAAAATCCATTCTTTGCTCCAGTGGTTTAAAGTTCTCCCTCTGTTATTTTTTCTCTCTGTTAAAAACGCTCAGATTTTCTGCATTGCAGACTTTTTGTTGGGTTTCTGAAGTTGTCCCATTTGTGCCAGAAACACCACATTCGACACTTAGACAAAAAAAAAAAAAAAAATCCTCTGTGCTTGAAACATCAGAAATACTGTGATGTTTAAGATTGTTAGTGCATAGTTTGTGCCCAGTACTATATAACAACTAATAGCATCTCCTGCCCCAGTTTGGTCACAAAAGCTCTTTGAAATCGCAGTAGCAAAATGAAAACAAGAATTCATTATATGTTTTTAACAGCCCTCAGTTAGTCATGTGTGGGTTCTATGGACAAAGACAATACTGACACTTATGAGGTGTGAAACGGAAGTGATTCTCACCTTATCTGTCAGTTAAACCAGAGTCTGCACAAGCAGTTTCCTGTTTCCAAAACATCTTCACAATTTCACAGTTTTAAAATGAACAATAGACAGATGTATGTCTAACATAGAGAAATGAAAGGTGCAGACTATTTGATAAATCCATTCAAAAGAATGTCAAAAGCAGGCTGTGTAAAGCTGTCCAGCGTAAGGCCAAGGAAGGCTCAATTTTCTAACATACATTTTTTTTTTCAACGTTAACCGTAAGGAAGAAAGCTTTCCACCATTAAGTGAAATTGTTAGCCAGCTCCCTAGGGTTATTTATATAATCAAACCGACAATGAGTGCGTCCATGGCAACATATGTAGTGTGCCTGCTTTCATGCAAGTAAGTTTATAAGATCTGCTTTTGCATCCTCAAGGAAAACCAGCGGATGAAAAGCAGTCATCTGACATAATAACATTAACTTCCCATTACATAAGACGGATTTAGAGACGCTATTTCTGTGAATTCATCTCTTCCTGTCACATTTCTGCAAATATCATGTGAAGACCATAACAGGTTTCTTAATGGTGGTCACTTTGCATGTACTATTGAAATGATGTATGGTTCGCGCTTTCCCAAGAGCCTACCGGATTTTCTGAGCTGTTAAAAACTCAAAACACAGAAAGAGGAGGCGTCTACATTCACGGCGACATCCAAAGTCACCGAGCCTTAAAATTAAAAGTTATTTTCCGTTTTCCTTACACACATGTACTGATTTTGTGATTAGGATTAAAGGATCAAAGGGAAACCTTTGCAACACGATTATGGTTAGATTTAATTTACGTTCTGATTTCTTACAGTCATTTATGAATGAACTTTGCAGCATGGGATCAAAAATGCATTTCAGGTTATTGCTGAAGCCTGGATCCCTCCAGGCGCCTTGACTGTTATTGGAAAGTCCCCTGAAATAAATGTGTTATCCTCACCACTTCAACACATGCCAATGGACAGGGTAAAAAGCAAAAAATTTAGTAAATGCATGTAGAAATTAAACGTCTTATGGGTCAATAGGCAGCCGTGTTTAAAGATCATCCAATTACGGGTTTCTTAAACTGTCATTATTTTTACCAAAGGCCGCCTTGGTTGTGGAGAAAACAGCTTTAGATATTTGTTCATTTTGCAGCCACTCTGGCTTTCTAGTAACATTGTCTTTCAAAGCAATTCTACTGAATATCAAACACTCTTTATCACATTACCTGATAACTCCCCCCCCCCCTCCCCCCATTTACAGGAAAAGATTAATGCGTCCAGGGTCAGAGCGTAGGGGCAGTCACCATCTGCACAGATACAGATCAGCATCTCTTGTTAACGGATCTTTGGTCCGTAGTCCCTGAAGAGTTATGATGGTCCTCGAATCTAGTTGCCATGGAAGAGTGGTGGATTAAATGGAATTGAGATACGTGTTTAAAAAATTAAAAAAAACAGTCAAAGGCGGAACAATAAATCATCTTTGTCTTAGATTGTTTAGAAGCAAAGTCTGTTTAGAAGCCCGGTGACAGTAAGACACCACAGACAAGCTGCAGTCTCACCAATGGAGAGCGTATCTTTCGTTGTTTTCATTCAAAAGGTAGAGATACAGACCAAAAGTGCTTTGTTCTCATTTCCATTTTAATGCGAACACAAAGCAGTTTCACGCGTGTCCTCGGTTATTGTGGGTTGAAACGCTGGTGGGCCGTGGCTCCACCAGAATCCAAGGCCCCACGGCCCAAAAGTTGAACAGTCTCAAAACTATTTCTCCTCCTCCGAAAGAAATCAAAGCATTTCCACACAGTCTGACTTTTTAATTCCTCAAACGTACTGCTATCGATGTTGGCCCCCTCCTCTCTGTGATCCTGCAGAGAACCGGATGCTGTCATTCAGAATCCTGGCCTCACCTGTGGCTCTAAAAGTAACCTGTGCTGCTGCATGTTTGCAAAGACAACCAGGTCGGGCAGGATTTGCTGTGTGACTAACAGCACAAGAAGCCTGGGACTGGACCGGACATTATTAGGTTAGAGATCCCACCTTGTTGCCAGAAATTGGACCTTGTCATTAGTCATTATTAATTAAAAGTGGTAGGAAATGTAAGCTTTGGTACTTGCTAGCAAACCTAGCTTTAGTCAAATTGGCTGGCAGCACAACATGATGCAAGTTAGCTTGCAACCAAATGATGAGATATCTAAGGTAAGCTAACAGACTGTTGGGCATTCTGTAATACAGTCATCTTCGGTATTTTTGAATTGAGTGCTTTACAAATTATCCCCTTAAAAATAACCACGCCTCAGATCGATCAGATCAAGATGGTTATCTGCTTTGTCTGTCTTTTTGCCCTCCTGTGATTTAGAGTAAAACCATCCTCACAGTGAGCCGAAGAGCTGAAGAAATCCCAACATGTGTTCCTAGAAAATGGGCTCTGGATGTAGGTTATCAGTTTTCCTCCAATCTCAAAGGGTGGATCGTCTGTTCATGTTACTGCTAACGCTGTGGCACAACCCACGTCCATCAGACAGTCTGTGGCACCTTTTTATTTCGGCACGACTGTGTGAACTGTGTCATGATGTGTTGCGGAGCCTTTTACTGCAACACTTATTTGTAAGCTGTGCACCAATTCTGCGAGTGAAACAGAGTCTATGCAAGAGGAAGTAACTCTGCCGACATCCTTCTTCAGATATGTCTGTGAGCAGTGTTACTGACACAGCCGTCTAACAGGCGTCAGTCATGGCTGATCTGAAGCATGGATCTACAGGGTCTGCCAGTACTGCAGCGGCGTGCGACCACAGCTGACACACAGCTGACACACAGCTAACCCACAGCACACACACAGCTGACACACAGCTGACACACAGCACACACACAGCACACACACAGCTGACACACAGCTGACACACAGCACACACACAGCGTGACACACAGCATGACACACAGCTGATACACAGCTAGCACACAGCTGACACACAGCGTGACACACAGCACACAGCGTGACACACAGCGTGACACACAGCTGACACACAGCTGACACACAGCTGACACACAGTTGACACACAGCTGACACACAGCACACAGAGTGACACACAGCTGACACACAGCACACAGCCTGACACACAGCGTGACACACAGCTGACACACAGCTGACACACAGTTGACACACAGCTGACACACAGCACACAGCGTGACACACAGCTTGACACACAGCACACAGTTTACACACAGCGTGACACACAGCACACAGCTGACACACAGCGTGACACACAGCGTGACACACAGCGTGACACACAGCTGAAACACAGCACACAGCATGACACACAGCGTGACACACAGCACACAGCGTGACACACAGCTGACACACAGTTGACACACAGCACACACACACAGCTAACCCACAGCACACACACACACAGCTGACACACAGCTGACACACAGCTGACACACAGCGTGACACACAGCTGACACACAGTTGACACACAGCTGACACACAGCACACAGCGTGACACACAGCTGACACACAGCACACAGTTTACACACAGCGTGACACACAGCACACAGTTGACACACAGCGTGACACACAGCGTGACACACAGCATGACACACAGCGTGACACACAGCACACAGCGTGACACACAGCTGACACACAGCTGACACACAGTTGACACACAGCGTGACACACAGCTGACACACAGTTGACACACAGCACACAGCTAACCCACAGCACACACACAGCTGACACACAGCATGACACACAGCACACAGCGTGACACACAGTTGACACACAGCTGACACACAGTTGACACACAGCGTGACACACAGCTGACACACAGTTGACACACAGCACACAGCTAACCCACAGCACACACACAGCTGACACACAGCTGACACACAGCACCAAGCTAACCCACAGCACACACACAGCTGACACACAGTTGACACACAGCGTGACGCACAGCTGACACACAGTTGACACACAGCACACAGCCTGACCTCGTGCCAAACTGAGGAGAGCCGGCCCCCACTGATCGACACCCAATTTGGTACTCTCTTCAAACATTTCAGCACCATTTGGAATTCATCCAAACATTCATCTCCCTCAAGGGCGGCGGGGGTTGAACCATCGAAAACATTGACACTACAGCGCGGCGAACCACAGAATCCACCAGGAGTCTGTCGGAGGTAAGATAAGGCAATGGGTGTAATCTATCCCCAGGGGATTCTGCGTCAATGCTCCCCATTATTTACTCAGTGTGAAAATGGACTACTCCTTGTTCCGTGGGGGGTTGAAAAGGCAAGCGGAGAGTAAGGGTTTTTGATTGATTATGGGCCATCTGCATGGGGCCACATTCGCAGCAGGTGTCTTGTCGGCTCGGGGCAAAATAGAACCAATTACAGGATCTGGCTCCACTCAGAAAAGTAAGCACGTTTTACAATACTAAGTCCACAGACACTGCCTGCGGCAGACCAAGGAGTCTGCTGCCACAGATAAACCCAGCTAATCTGCTTCACTGTATCATTCATATAAATATTTTATTTATATATTAAAATTAATATTATTTTTTACTTGGAAGGAAGTGATGCCACTTCCTTCCAAGCTACTGTAATGTAACAAGCTGACACTATGATATAAATGTACGGGATTCAAAGGACAGATTAGACTATTGCTGTGAGTGTAAGTTTTACCTCTAAATTGAAATGAATAAGATCTGTGAGCCCTGCATAGAGGCGTGTGGAAAGCTAAGCTTTGCGTTATGAATTCTAATTGCATATTCACATTGGTGTTTTATAATAAACAACCTGCCACCCCACGGTACGCCATTGCTTTGTGGTTTTTGTTTGCTAGACAAGACCTCGATTACCCCAGTATGTGGACCCATTTTGGTATGGACAGCGGGAGAAATACAGCGGTGAATTGTTAAACTACCAGTTTCGTCTTTACTCAGGCTCTCATTTCGAACCAGACACCTGCGGGTTCGTGCCTGAGACCACCAGCCGGCCCCGTGTCTAATTACCACATGGCTGACGATGCCGACAATCAAAGGAGTAGTGGAATAGTGCCGTATCCACGTTCCACGGAGCCCCACGAGGGAAACGTTGGAGAAAAAAAACGGGAACATGGGCTGTCAGAATGACGTCTGTTCAATAGTGTCTACGCAAGCCCACTTTACTTCCATATTTTATCATAATTATAATAATTATAATCTCTGGCGTGGAGTTAAAAAAAAAAAACAGATCGATAGCTCGATATTCTATATAATTTATCAGGTTCATTTATATGATTTCCAGTAGCTCATTGCTAACAAGTTCCCGGCAAACGAGTT
The DNA here is from genome assembly GCA_025775065.1 of Hiodon alosoides. Taxonomy (NCBI): domain Eukaryota; kingdom Metazoa; phylum Chordata; class Actinopteri; order Hiodontiformes; family Hiodontidae; genus Hiodon; species Hiodon alosoides. The sequence continues at coordinate 27,244 of JAOYSI010003072.1, forward strand.
TGCCCTTCTCTCTTACTCTTACTCAGACCTATTCACCTCATAGGCGAAATGATACGCAAAGGCGTCATTTAAAAGTAATGTACTTATTTTATAATGTACCATTATAAATAGCCATTGCGTCTTATTGGTTCTCTCTGACGAATATTAACGATAAGAGATTAGAAACCTTTTTGTACGTCTCCACTATACCTGTGAGGGCTGGGGATTATTTCCAGCAGATGTTATTATTTCATAGGGTCATGCAGAATAAAGCTTTAGATTAGTTGAATTTTGAGGACGCCTCACGCAGCGACTCATAGCACTGCGACGCCGCGCTGCTATATTCACGTTGCATAAATGGAAAAACCTTGCTTGAACCCAAGTTTTAACGTATAATACCACCGCTAACACGCTGTCATATAGGAGATAAGGAGGTGATAATAGGTCAAGAATCGCGCAATATGAATTTAAATCAATGCACTGGCTGAAATTTCAGTGGCAGGCATACAGCTTATTCCTCAGTTTCTTGTTTCTTTAAAACTGTGTGTGCGACACTCCTTAAAGTTTAATTCCACACGGTTTGTGACCTTGCTCACAGACTAGACGTCACGTTGCTGGACAGCTTGACAGGTCGTCATTACTCGTCTCCATGGAATCTGTCCATGGTAAATAGAATGATTAGCATTATTTACAACGGAGCAAAGAAAAAAATAATTTGTGTGTTAGGATTCTATTTGTTTGCTGATTCGTTCATTTGGAGCATAACCTATTTTCTGTGTTTAAACTAATCACTTCTGACAGATCGTGGTGCAGAGATCACAGTAGGCGGAGGCGAAAAGCGGAAAACCTTAATTTGCGAGCAAAGCGTTAACCGGTTCATCCACTCGGAGTGACCCATGGCGTGAAGCTCAGGCGTCGGAGCGAGACTGTGAACATAACCGTTTTTTACCTTTCCTGAACTACTACTTCTTCAGATCTCCCCTTCTGGAGCCCGTCTCACCTGCCAAGTGAGCCTGCCACATAAGACCTCAGGCAAGCGTGTTACCGATTGACCTAAAATTGTTTTAGCCAGGTAACCGTGGGTGCGCTACGCGTAACTAAACGCAGGATGAAAAGCAACGACTACGGCTTTCACGGGAAGCGCCCGGAGAAAAAAGCACACAGGCTGACCGAGTGATCGAGCACCCCGGGCAGACGTGGCCGCTTCCTTTAATAAGCGTTGTTATACATCGTTTTCCTTGGTTTATTTGTGCACAAGGTTGTTTTCTTTTCTTCTTTTTCTTTTTCACAATTCAGCCCAATTAACTTTCATATAGCTCTGTGAGCTTTTGAAGAGAGCTATGTCATACCAGCGTGTCCCGGGTCCTGGAACGACATGGAAAAGGGAACTCGGGTGTAAAGTTGGAGCCTTATATTATTTATTACTTCTATTTCATTTTCAACAAAACAAACAATACAACTAAACGCAACCAAAAAAAGGCTCTCCTTGGTTCACACTCCGGTCACTCTGGGAAAGAGGGCGTGTTGACAGGTAGTCAACAACTTGCTAGTCCAGGCCTGCTTATGGGACATTATGGAATGTAATCTATAATGGTTACTGGCGATAGAGAGAGCCTGCATCTTATGAATCAGAAATTAATTTACCATCTGTGAAAGAGAATAACTGGAACCCCAGCACCTCCTCCCTTTGTTGTGTTGGTGTTTTGATGTAGAGCGTGCGCTATCCGACACTAAAATTGCAGAACAGCGTTCCTGCCTTCTCAGGCGACGGACCAGCTATCTGGACGAACAGCATCCACAACTGTCGAGATGCGCTCAGCGGATGTCAGTGCAAAGGAACCCATTTGACAGGTCTGACAGTTCTGAGTTCTCAGTGCCGCTGAAGCATTTTGCAAGCAACAATGCTATCACCTTAACCTCCAAACCACCAGCTGCAGGACAGATTAGAAGTTCTATGGGGCGATCTGAACACTCTGGTATCCAGATAAAACGTTTTATTGAATATTATTTGATATTATTTATAGCAGTGCCGCGCTGTTTTCGGTCAAAATGTCGTTAACTTGATGGAAATCTACATCGAGCTCTTACAACCTCAAGACCACAGACAGATTTCCAAAGAGATCTCACGTGTGGCTTTAAACCTCGACATTACAGCGTGACCCGCAAATCAGACATCCCATTATGTTACGGCCAAAAGATTCCACAAACGACAACGTTACATGTATTGCGTAACAGCCCAGGATATTCACCATGGGAGCAATGCCGTGTTAATTTACATAGCACCACAGCTGGTAATCGGCTTTGAAGAAACAGCTGGCAAGTCAACACTACTGCTGTCGTGAAAAACTAGATTTTAATTGGTGAAGCGCACTGCTCGTTTCTTTATGCGTTAATCCGTGGTCTAATTTATGTTCTCTGGCTGAAGAAAACCACGGAAATAATCACAGCAGGCAAAATTGCAATGCTGGGAAATATAAGGGACTAGGGGGAAAGATGCTTACGGCATATTCGTAGCCCTATAACGCATATTTCACAGATAAAATATAAAAAACTAGGTCACTTTACTTAAAAAATATGTCAGGTAGCTACTTATTTAGATATGTACATATAACTGCGTCTGCAGCAGATACTACAAGAGTAGCCTCAAGGACAGATTTATTCCCATGCCAGCGTGAGACGTGTTAAAAAAGCGTTTCCAACGGCTGGAATTTGCTGGAAATGTATTATTGTAATGAAATATGAATGAAACAACAAAACTCACTAAGGAATTTCATTCACGTGCCCTTCGGTGAAATAAAAGGAATCCGATTGTGCCTGAAATTATTTCCAAATGCAGTTCTGCTTCACACAGGTTAACGGCATTATGGTTTGGGAACAGAGCAGTGATTTATTCATAGCCTACAGTGCAAGGAAACTTTGAAACACACACACACACACACACACACACGCAGTCAGTAAAAGCTCTAACACGATCGCAGACTGAGCCTTAAGAACTGGAATTTGCCGGTTCGACTCCAGCTCAAATTCTTGATATCTTTCTGTTAGAGACTAGTGTACCAGATCTGAACATAAACGTTTTGTAAGTGTTCACCGGAGACTAAGCACGTATCTCCATTCAGGCTGTGGACCCAGGCGACAGCTGCACGTGACGGGTTGCCAAGAGACCGCGGAAGACAAGCGGACAGGTGGCGCAAATTCATTTCCACCGCCGACCCCTTCCCGAGGACGGGCTCAGCAGATGAGATTTTCAGGAATCCCGCGGAACGCATCCAATATCTGCGTTCTGCGAACTACAGTGACAACGTGCAGACAACGTCCCGTTCAACACGTGCTCCCTATCCTTCCGGCGGACACCGCGTGACTGGCGAGGCGATTGGTAATACCAGTGTTTATTGTCACCCAGTCCTAGAGCCACAGCGAGTTTTGGGGAGACATCAGCGTTGGATCCAGATACTCACACATCATGACCAATTTGGAAGCTACACCATTTAGGCGATGCCAATGTTGTCAATATAACAAGAATGCTCAATTTTTTGTGAAATAAAAAGATGAGTTGGGTCAGCCATCTGAGGATTATTCTGGAATTAATGGAAATGTGTTTATGAATCTATGTATTTATCTTGAAAAGAGATCTCATGAACACTTTTTGATGCGATACGGAAAACAAAACATCAATCCTCAAGCACAACGGTGATGAAGACTAATAGCCACAAACATCAGGACTGACTGGAACACTTAATCAAGGTTTCTCCCTGATTTATCTATCCACCACCTCGGTAAATACTTCAGATGTTTCACGACAAATAAGGCTGCCTGCCCCCCAAAGCCCAAAGACTGTCTAGTGGTCCTCCTCTGGATCCCATAAACCCGGGAGCCCAACCCGGGAGCCCTCCAAAGGAATCCAGGTCCGGCTTTCCAGGAAAGAAACACTTATATTCTGCATATCAGCCTTGCACGGTTTCGCAGAGAAGTCTGGGGAGTTCAGTTCTGAAACAGAGTCAGTGCCCCAGTGCAAAAAGCCCACGCGTTTCTGCACTGAGGTCACTCTGAGGGTGAACACGTGTAGACCTTAGAGCCCCTCTTCGCACATCACCCTTTTTAATGGAAAGGTTTTCTGTATTTACATTATTAATTTCTCAGCGGAATAAAATGCCAGCTTCAAAAGAGTTTGAGCCTCATTATTAATTTCCGGCTGCCTACAAATATGACCATCAATCCTTGAAGCAAAGCCTATGCTGAGACCACAACAACAATACTGTGGGGATCTGATTAACACAGCCTGGCACAGAAAAGAAGAACCACAATTATGGTATGTGTTGGAGTCAGAGAGCAGCGTCACACACCATGTGGGCACAGCCATTCAGTTGAAGCAGGAGGAGTTCTGCGAACAATTTTGGGCATGAAAGCTACTCCTCGGCTAGGAGGAGTTCTGCGAACAATTTTGGGCATGAAAGCTACTCCTCGGCTAGGAGGAGTTCAGCGAACAATTTTGGCCATGAAAGCTACTCCTCGGCTAGGAGGAGTTCTGCGAACATTTTTGGGCATGAAAGCTACTCCTCGGCTAGGAGGAGTTCAGCGAACAATTTTGGCCATGAAAGCTACTCCTCGGCTAGGAGGAGTTCAGCGAACAATTTTGGGCATGAAAGCTACTCCTCGGCTAGTTTCGGCTCTGACTACAGCCTGGTTGCTAAATGAGTGCTTTGTGACTGAAATAATTCAATGTAAACAATTTCATAGCAGCTACAAAGTCGCTCCCTGAATAGAGAGAAAAGGCAATTAAACAAACACTGAGTCGAGAAGAATCCCGCAGGGCCGTGTCAGCCAAATTAATTAGAGTGATTCTTTTCACACAGAAGATTTACAGCCTAGGCCCAAAGTCCGGCTCACCCGAGATGTCATTCTTTGTTGCCCGCGTGTATAGATTCTCCAAAAGGGCAGACGAGTTTTCCATGACAGCTGGCGATGCGGCCAGAGGATGCTGGGAACCGTGAGCAGGGATGCTTGGTCAGGCCGCTGCCCTCAGTTCAGCAGCTGGTAAAGGGTGGAACACCGGTGAACAGGGCAATGTAGGAAATCCAGGAATCGGTGCACAGAAGAGGTACGCACCGGTGGAACCACGATGGGTAAGTTTTCATCAAAACCACTCAGGGCTGGCTTTGCACCCAAGGCCTAATACAAATGCATATAAATACAAGGGACTAAAAAACTGAGTGAGCTAAGGACAGGCATGAGTAATAAAAAGTTAACAAGGGGCTAATTAACTCAATTAACATTACACACGTGGAATAACCAGGGAAGGCAAAACTAAATGTAGGTGATAGCGACCTCTGGAGACAGACTGGGGAAATATCCAGAGAGGGAATGACACACAGGCAGGCAGCTGTGTGAACATTTCAAGAAAAAATGTCAGGCTGGAAGCCTTGGCAGTTCTAATATAGGTTATGAATCGGGAATGATTTGGAAAGGAAACACAATTAATTGCAAAGAAAAAAACTGTCCTGTTGGACGACACAGTGACTTGCCATTCAGCGTTGGTGCCTGTGTTTGAATCATCACAGTGCGTGCGGAGTTAGCCAGTTCTCTGGTTTCACCCCACAGTTAAAAGACATACAAGTTAAAATGATTTGTGATTGTGAGAAATGGCCCTGTTCGTGTGTCAATGTGTGGCTGTGTGTGTCAGTCTCTCTTCTCCCCTGAGATAGGCTGCCGTCCAGTCCTGGGTCTACCCAGGATGAATAAATGTCTTCAGAATTTCTCCGTTCCCGTTCACGTTCCCCAACTATCTACTGAGTCAAATATACCACAATATATGCGGATTAACCTGCATAAAAGACAAACCAATACGTTTCCCAGTCAACACATTTGCAAGCCAATTTGCCATCAAACCAATACAGGGGCCGTTACACCAGTCGGTTTACCAATTAACCAATGACGTTATTGCCTGAACAGCGTCCCATGTCTTCTGGTGGAAATCCACCTCTTTTCTTCTTCTTTTGCGAGCGCAGTGATGGGGAATCAAAAAGAAAACTCTCCCTCCTGATGCATCAACCACGGGTTTCTCCACCCGTGGCTTCTCTCAACACCCGGCCCTTTTTGAGGAATACAGATCAATGCCGTGTAGGCCTAGAATCGCCATCTCCCCTGGCTGGAAACTGCCTGTCCACAAGACCGTGAGAAAATACACTGGAGTCTGACAGCTGGTGCAAATGTTGAGTGATATCCCCCGCTCTGCACGAAACACCTGTCATTTTCAAATGTAAAAAAATGGAGCACGGTGGGCCCAATCAGTCTGTATAAATTGATAAATAGTAAAAACGCTACGTTTCTCTGAAAAATTCATTTGATTTGCTCCAATAAACATTGTTGTGTATATGGGGAAAAAGATGCCACGTACAATAAAAATTCTGCTAATAAATGATATTAATAGTCATTTAAATAATGAGCCCCTCTGAAGCATTGCAGAATATATTGCCACATTTACTAACACAAACACACAGCGGTGGGCGGAAAGGGTTACAAAACGTGTGCAGTCATAAAATTGAATGCGACAAGTCCTCCAGATGCGACGCAGTGTAAGACAAAATCTTAATCAAGTTCATATGAATGCATTTTTTCTTTCTCAGTGGCACTAAATTCCTCCAGTGCCTCCGGTCCTGTCACACTTGCAGTCATTACGTTGCTTTTTGGTTCAGCAGACTGCTTACATTTCACGCAACCCCGACGTTCCACGCTTTGACGGTGTTTGTGGATATATATTCAACGAAGCAGGAGCTGACGGCCGTGACTGTTCTGCCAGGGGATTTTAACATGCAGCCTCACAGCCCGTTCCTTTACCACTGCTCAACACCGCGAGGAAGGGATGCAGGGCGGTGGGCGGGGCCGGGCTCGGAGACATCGGGGCATTGGTGGAGGTAAATGTGGCTCCCCTTCCCAGCACCCCCTCCCAGTATCAAGGATGACACGGCAGAAGGTCCTAGCCCCTCTGAAGACGAAGCGTGACATGTCAGGGACGAACGGGCACGCGCTAGGAAGGGCTGCGCGCGAACATCTCCTCTCAGCCCAGGAGAGACACAGTGCACGTTACAACAATGGACCGTGTGTTCCACCAAGGTGACAGACTCCTGCTGCTTCTCGCCACCTCCCTTTGGAGGGGATGTAGATTGGCCCATCATCCGTTCCGACAGAGGGGGAACTCATCAGGCGCTGGAGGGAGGCGCACCGTATTGCTGTAGCTGTTCTTGTTGCAGCTGGGGCCACAAGTTCAAGGCTTTCCCATCACAAGAGGAAGAGAAGCGTGAAAGAGGATACCAGTCATCGACCAATGAGGTGTTGCACTGTGGGAAAAAAGTGGATTACTGTCCAATCCCACATGGATTTGTTTACTGTCCGATCCCACATGGGTTTGTTTACTCTCCGATCTCACACGGGTCTAATTTATAAAAGAAGGTTCGTAGGTGTCAAAGAAAATATAATACATTACATAATATATAATAACATATTAATTTTTATGCAGGACCTTAATCAATATAGAATGAGATCTGAAACTCCAACTGTATTGGAAAGGTTTGTAATAGCTTCATAAACAGTAATATTATCCCCCATTACATTTAAAAGAGCATATATAATGGACAGTAATTCAATGTTAACTATATTACATGAACAAAGTTTTACCCAACGTCATATGCACGCCATTACGGAGCACGTCATCTCAACAGAAGACATTTGGGTCACGTGTGGCTTTTAAACATCCCGTACAATGGGGCACAGAACATCGGACATTGGTCCTAATTGCAGTGAATCCACTGATTCGCTTATTACCACTGGCGTCATTTGTGGGGGTTACCTCACTGCAGACCATTTAACTATAATTCGCTGATTCCTGTCAACCCATCAGCCATTGTGATATACATCATTAGTACACAGTCATTATTCCCCAATAAAGGGATTTCACTTCACGCTTTCCAAGCATGGGTTCTAAAACGTCCCAGAAAATTCTGTTTTTCTCCACTAAACCACATGTTTGGGCGAAGAGGAAAATAGGGAGATGCTCGTTAGAATGCTCTGCGCAGTGACATTTTCATAGGTCTTCACTTTTCACAAAGCCCAATTATTTCAATTCCTCCTTCATAATTTAACGAGACCCTTTGAGATAGATGTAAACAGTTGGAGATTATAAATAAACTTTTTCTTTTTTAACTTTGGAATTGCATGGTTTTTCTTTTTTTTCTTTTTCTTTTGTTCTTTGTTTTCCTCTTAATTTAAAATACTCTGTTCCCTCCAATCATTGCATTTAAAAACTAAGATTTCCTTTCTCAAGGATCTAAAGCAAAATATGTTGAATTCATTCATGGTCCTAAATTTTTTAAAAGATCAAAACTTTGACGACCCGCTAATCACATTTAATTAAACAGTTTTCAATAAGGTTTTATTTATTTCCGTAAGTATAATATTTCTTCTAATCATAAATAGAAAATGCTACAACTTACAATACCTAGAGACACACATTCACATTCACATTTCCTGATCGACTTTGACAGATAGAAGTTCCGACCTGAGAAGGTGATAATTAAGAGATGTGCAGGCAGATGTTTTCTACAGACTGGGGTTGTAAGATGCTGAAAAGCCTGTCCCTAACTTGAACCCGCACAATGCCGCAAGATCACCTAGTGCTGAGACAGAGAGAAAAAGATGATTTTTTTTGTTTTGGCATTTTATTCCTTTAGAACACCTCTTGTATAATGTATAATGCCAAATCGGTTCTATCCTTTCAGTAAAGAGCTCACTAATTTCAATAAAATAAAATAAAAACATCAGAAAATCTAACATCTTTGTTGCCTTGAAAGCTATTACCTTCAGACACCAACAGACCAATACACCTATACTAAAACATGTCTCAAAATAATAACATATTTTACATTCAGAGATCTAGAGCCCGGATTTTTCTCTGAAATTGTATGCAAATATATGTAAATAATATAAACAATGTAATAAACCATTTTTCCTAATGCTACAAGATTGGTTGCTGTTTTTTTCTGATTAAACATTGTGTTAAATAACACGAATAACTGGCAACAGGTGCTAATATTTTTCAGAACTATTCCGGTCTGAATGGTTCCGAGCCCTGTAGACGATTTACGTTTACCCTTTCTCTTGTCTCCATAGAATTACACTGACAGAACTGCGTTTTAGAAACCTCCATAACCTGAACTCACATACTGCCTCCCTCTGGCAGGGACTCAAACTGCATGCCCATTAAAAAATTGACCTTGCTCTTCATTATGAACCCACACAATCTCAGAAAAAGTCGTTCTGACTTTGCATTTAACAATTCATTAAAACTTCCTTCTGTGTGAATAGGTTTCCACCCATAACTGTAAGAGATCCGTAATTTTACTTCCTGTTTCAGCGCCAACTTGAGGTGAAAAATGGTACGCGCTTCATCGCGCAAAGTTCGGTAAATAGCGTTTCAACTATAATATCCCCAAGCAAGCCAGCAAGCAAGCACGTTTATTTAAATAGCACAATTCATACATAAAAGTAATTCAATGTGCTTTACAAAGAAAAAGAAAAATAGAATAAAATACAAAATACAATAGATTAAAAACAAATAAAAACATCAAACAGGCAATTAAATACAATTAAAACGTGCGCGGTACTAAGAAATAAGAAAAATAGAAAAATACGATAGAAAAAGAAATAGAAATTCAATTAAAACGGAATAAAACTATGCTGGAAAATTCCATAGTCAAAGTTTAAGCGCTCAGTCATAGGCACGTGAAAAGAGAAGTGTTTTTAACCTGGTTTTAAAATTGATACGTTTGGGGCACGTCTAAAACCTTCTGGTAGTTTATTCCAGTAGTATGCAGCATAACTGCTAAATGCAGCTTCGTCATGTTTGGTTTAGCCCTGAAGCTGTGGCAGATAGCGTTTTGATACAATGTGTGGGTGTGCGCATTCATTTATAAAGGTTGCCACCCTTGAATACATGCTCAAACTTGGTTAATATGCTCTGTAACTATAGCCTGTTATATTTTTTAAAAGTTTGGATAGTGATATATATTAATTGTTTTTTTATGGATTCATTAATATGAGATATTGTTGATAATTTTAGATTGTATGTGAAATTTCAAGTCATATACTCTGACTGAAATCAAATTCATATTAATGAGAGAAGCAGTGATAGGAGTTTGTGCCTCAATATAGTTTATTTTTATTATTAATGCATTCAATACCTGATTACTGAAGAAAGATCAAACCAGGAAAAAAATGTTCTGTCTCGAGTCTAGTATGGAGTTCTGTAACGGCGGATGAATGAACATCCAGCTTTTCAGTCGTGAAAATGAAATGAAGGTTAATTTAAGCATGTCATCAGAAACCCAAATACAAGTGTTTCGCATTTTACTGATTTGTTAACGTTTGTCGCTGTGCAACATAATTCGTGTTTCAGAATGGAATGCTGAGTATTTTGTTACAACGCAGAATCCCAAGGCATCGAAATTAATGGGCGTGACTGAATCTTATTTTCTCTACAGAACCATTTTCCAGACTTTGTTTAAGAAAGTTTAAAGTAGTAAAATCAAAGAAGAACGCATAATAATTTCTGTTGAATTTTGGAGAAAAAAAGAGGTGATATTTTGCGCTTGGTATTTTTAGTTTTTAGGATTCACTGTTCATAAACACCAACCAAAAAAACTCGCTACGTAAGGACGCGCGCTGTCCAATCCCAGCGAATTGTCTGTGATAAAAGGCTTCGTTTGCCGCTTTTTCCAAACCGATTGTTAGAGGACACGCTTCTTGCGAACAAGCAGAGAACAACGCTGCATTTGACTATATCACTGACGACATGGGCTGGTTTCAGTTGTTTTCGGCAGGTATTTTAAAATACCGGCAATTTGTATTGGTTGAAGGAAATCATTTAAAACAGAAAACACTGCTCGCCTGTTACATTCACACAAAAAGTCAGAACTCAATAACACGGCTTTGACTGAAAAATTTCTGAAGAGCTACGATGAAGTATTGACGCTGGAAATAAAGGCGACCGGTTTCCAAATCGGTATTCGTGGAATTTACTGTGAGGCACGCAGATCTGTAAGAACAAAATTCTAGGGGTTTCTAATAATTCATTACATCAAAGCGATGACCGAATATGGGATGGATAAATTGAACATTAGCGACGCCGGGCCAGGTCCAGAAATGTTAGGGGAGATAGACGCCGACGTGTTTGGAATTTTTCAGGTTGCTGCGTACAACGCAACTTTAACGTTCAACAAAACGAACCGCTCCTGGGATCTGTTCAACTTCAAGGATTTGGACAAACCCGACTTTGTCGGCGACGGATCGGCTATCCTGAGAATAATTATATCAATAATATATTCCGTTGTCTGTGCCCTGGGGCTGATCGGAAACATTCTTGTCTTGTACCTCATGAAGTCTAAACAAGTGTGGAAGAAAACATCCATCAACCTGTTCGTCACGAGTCTGGCAGTTACGGACTTCCAGTTCGTGCTGACTCTGCCTTTCTGGGCCGTGGAAAACGCTCTGGATTTCACCTGGCTGTTCGGTAAAGCCATGTGCAAGATAGTTTCCTATGTGACGGCTATGAACATGTACGCCAGCGTCTTCTTTCTCACCGCCATGAGTGTGGCGCGGTACTGGTCCGTCGCATCTGCCCTGAAGAGCAAGAGGCGCCGTCCCTGTTGCTCAGCGAAGTGCACGAGTCTCCTGATCTGGTTCGCCGCCGTGACCGCCGCGCTGCCCAACGCAGTGTTCTCGACGACAGCCACGGTGCCCAACGAGGAGCTCTGTCTGGTCAGGTTTCCGGACAACAGCGGCGATGCGCAATTTTGGCTGGGGATTTACCACGCGCAAAAAGTCCTGCTGGGTTTTGTCATCCCGCTCGGGATAATCTCGGTCTGTTACGTGCTCCTCTTGCGCTTTATAACCAACAAAAACGTCAACACGTCCAGTGCCAAAAGACGGTCCAAAGTGACAAAATCTGTCACCATCGTCGTCCTCTCCTTTTTCCTCTGCTGGTTGCCTAACCAGGCATTGACCATGTGGGGAATTCTGATTAAACTCAACGTGGTCCATTTCAGTTATGAATATTATACCACTCAAGTGTATGTGTTTCCAGTGTCCGTCTGTTTGGCGCACTCCAACAGTTGTTTAAATCCAATACTGTATTGTTTAATGAGGAGAGAGTTCAGAAAAGCTCTGAAAAAACTCTTCTGGAAAATGACCTCGCCCTCAGTTACAAACATGCGGCCGTTTACGGCAACGACCAAGCCAGAGCAAGATGAACCAGGCAACGCTTTGGTCCCGATTAACCAACCGGAGCCCGCATTGATATTTTATCCCCCGGGTGCTGTCATGTATAACGGCAGAAATGATCTTCTGCCTAACAGCACATAATTTCAATAAACCGTGAACTGTGTTTATTTAAGTGAGCGATTTACTTAAGTGAGACAGCGGGCATACATATGTGTGTTTATAAAAGGTTCCAAAAGAAAACCAATTTGAACTGGATAATTTGTTTTTAATATTTTAAGCCAGTGCTCTTGTTGTAACATCAATTGTATTTTTATAGCGATGAGAGAATTTATCGCACTGATGCATTTTATTTACACACTTGTTATGTGTATAAGACAATAATTTGCTTTTAAAGTACCTATCACTTGTAAGCATTGCAGCTCAAATGAAATGTGTTGAATCTTACCAGATTAAAGAACTACATCCCATGCTTACGAACCAGTTAAGGAGTTTTGCTTCAGAAAATAGCTTACTTACTGTAGTTGGTGTTACGCGGCATTATAGTCAGATCTGACACATTCTGCAATCACACAGCAGTTTGTTATTAAGCTCGTTGTCGCTGGTTTAGCGTCATGGATTACTAGCTATTTCAAATACGAAAATAGCGACATAATATACGATGTCAGTAGCCTATTATCAGAATTAAAATTTCCGTTTAATTCCGTACAGCCGTTTGTCATACGTAGGCAATGTGTACGGCTTTAATAAGTGTATACCGGATACAGCTCGCCCGCATGGGTAGGCGAGGCAAGATAAATGTACAGATTAACTTTTCAAAAAGCACCTGGTGAATTACACTTCAGAAGCTACAGATCCCGAGTCTTAAATTAGTGTACACTGCTATGTCCTGGCGTCATTTTTTACAGGGCGTTACTTTTACTTAATGTCCAACTCTGATAAGAACAGACTACTTAAAATAGCAGATATAATATTGAGAAGAAGAAATGTATTATGGTCACGAATATATGCGTATTTTTAAAAAGTATTATTTATGATATTATTATGAATAATAGTAGTAGTAGCCAACGTGTAGTTTTGTCATAAAATCCTTCTAGTTTTTTTTAAGTATCGTTTTGATGTATTGACGTTCATCCCAGGCGATGATGTTTAATTCTTGTTCTGAATTCACACTATTACTCAATATATTTGACAGAAAAGCAAAGGTGTGACCAGGTATTCTTTCAAAATATATCTGATGCAGATTAATTATCATCACTTACCCGTCAGTTGAAAGAAAAAAATCACAGACCCGTTGTAACTTTAATTCTTTCATTTGTCCATCCGTGATAGCAAACATCTGTACCGATAAAATTAACTTTAACCGCTATTTTAGACGTTTAAAGCGTTATTACTCGCCAGTACAGCAGTAACATGGGTCACTGAACGAGCAGAACTCAAACAACTTAGATAGAACAATTTTGAAGCAATTTGCGAATAAGTATTTGACCTCATCTCGTTAAGTAAAGTATTTCTACCGAAATACTAAGCACGGATCCATAACAATTGATATTCAAAGTAAATTATTTTGACCCCACAGCAAACTACAATATAAAGTGACAAATTGCATGGTTACATTAGCCTTATATGAATTATGCAGACGGAGGTGTAACGCAATACCCTATGAGTTATTGCAGCAGCCAAAAGTTTGAAAACTGCGGTTTTAAGATTTAAAAACTGCTGTTTTTAATTAAAACCGAAGTGAAACAATAAAATAACATTTTTCATTGCAACGTGACGTCTGTTGGACTGCTGTATAGATTTTGGTTATATAGTTTCTGCGTTAAACAACAATTGATTTCTTTCACATACATAATAATTTTGGGGAAAATTTAGGGAGTGATTCTTTTTCAATTTTCAAAATAAAAATAAAAAAATTAGAATTTAAGTCATGTCTCAACCCTGCACCTCTCCCTCCACTGACTGCCAGTTTCAAATCGCATTACCTTTAAAACCTTTGGCGATAAACCTCCAAGTGCGGTAGAGCTTAAACCCTCTCTATGTCATTAATCCGACCCTACGCCACTCAGGGCATCCCGGCTCGGGAAATAAAGTCCGTACCAAGTCCGTACCAAGTCCGTAAGCCAGTCTAAGGTGAAAACGAGCCGCCAATAACCGTTAAAACTGCAGAGTCACTGACACCTAGCGCTTTGATTCATTTTTAATGACGTTTGTACCTCGAGACCTGTGCGTCACGTCGATCTACTGTGGCACATGGACCAGCACGATTAAAAAAGGATAACTAACTATGCGTTTTTCTACACTGCGGGTAATTCTTGCACGTCTGTTAGTTTGCACCAAAGGTACATTGCCTTCATTGCTCTGAGGACTCTGAGGAGGCAAAGTGTCCGCCACATGTCTCAGTGTGTCACAAACGTGAGGAGATGTGTAATACAAACGTGAGGAGATGTGTAACACAAATATGGGGTGATGTTTAACACAAATGTGAGGTGATGTCTAACACAAACGTGAGGAGATGTGTAACACAAATGTGAGGTGATGTGTAAACCAAACGTGAGGTGATGTGTAAACCAAACATGAGGCGATGTTTAACACAAACGTGAGGAGATGTGTAACACAAATGTGAGGTGATGTGTAAACCAAACGTGAGGTGATGTGTAACACAAACGTGAGGTGATGTGTAAACCAAACGTGAGGTGATGTGTAACACAAACGTGAGGAGATGTGTAACACAAATGTGAGGTGATGTGTAAACCAAACGTGAGGTGAAGTGTAAACCAAACGTGAGGTGATGTGTAACACAAACGTGAGGAGATGTGTAACACAAACGTGAGGTGATGTGTAAACCAAACGTGAGGTGATGTGTAACACAAACGTGAGGAGATGTCACTGCGTTAACCACACAAGGTCTCGACGTGCGGTCCACCATAGCCTCCGCCCTGCTGAAGTCTGCTGAACCATAACTACTGCAGTCTTCGCGAAGGCGGAAGGAATTACATTTTCAATGCTTTCTTAAACCAGAGCTGGTGCCCGTTTCCCTTTACAGCTCAAGACCTACGTTTAGACATACCTGGACATCATAGCAAACTGTCTGAAAAACCAGCGCCTGCCTAAATTTTGTTCTGACGTAACTCAGGGAGCGCAGCCTGCCACCTGAAGTACAAGTAAATCCTATCGACTTTGCCAAATATAAACAAAGAAGGCAGGGGGTTGTAAACCCCCACGCTCTAACCAGACGTCGCCCTCTTGTCAGACCGTGACCTCTCATGTCAGACCGGGACATGCAAGCTTGCTAACCAACAGACATTCAACTCAGTTCCCCTTGGCTAAATTAACCGGTGATGAGCTTTTGTAAAAATGCCAATATCTGACAAAAGTGCGGTTTCTCGACCACCCCATCCTCTACCTTTTCTCGACCAACACTTTTTTCTCGATTGCCAAATTATTGCCAAGGCCACTCTTGTCTCCAAAATGGCGACTCTTTACAATCAGGAAACAGTCCTACAATGTCTCTCTCTGTCTCTATGAATTCTTCCCCGGTGTTGTCCCAGTGAGGCTGATGCTCAGATTTATCCATCAAAGCCACAACGGGGTTGAGAATTTGCTGTTTCCCGAGGCACAATTTATTGTGCAATATAGATTTAACATTCCACTGCTAAAACCAGCCAGCATTTAAGCAGCTGATGTTTCTGCAACACATAGAAATATTAACAGATTCCACTTGCTATGGTAGCTTTTTGACATGTTCGCCTTGCCAGACTTGTTACTTGTTCGTTCCCTGTAAAATGAATAAAAGCGTTCCAGAATTATAGAACACTTTGCGTAGCATAACAAAATTATGGCATGCAAAATCAAGGAAATTGCCATTCACCTAGTCCTTTTTTTTTTCATGGATCCAATCCAATTTCACAGACGACCCAGTGGTTCCATCGCTACCCATAAAAAGGGCAGTATTACAAATGCCAAGACGTTTAGATTGTCTTTGCTCGAACAAAATCACAATGATTTTTTTTTTAAAGACACTGTAAATATCCATACCTAATTTAAATGATTAGCAGACAGTCTTATCCAGGGTGAGCCCACACAGTTTTTTTTCTTACAGCTGAATACTAAAAACACTGACTACTGACTTCAGGTTAGGGTCTCAAAGGCAATGCCCAAACTGGGACTTCTGGTCACTAATCCCCCGAGTTCAGTCTGTCAGCCCAGCAGGTCAGGCGTGCATCACTTCCATGCAACGTGACCAGCGTATCAGCTTAAGGACAAAGTCATTTACCAATATCACCACACTTTGAGGACCAAAAGTAGTTATCCAGATGTATAAACGTGTTGAGTGTAAGCTGGGTAAAATGATATGAGTTAGGACCCTTTTATTTTTTTTTTTTTTTAAACCACATTACATCACGTTACCCTCCAGACGCAACAATCATGTCCTCTGCTGACCCCCTCATGTCAGTTTGGCATTCTGAGCATGAGATGAAAAAGCTTGCACGTGCAGCTCCACGTTCTCACGACAGAATGGGGAAAGTGTCACATTTAACACCTGAGTGTTTTTGAGCAAGAAATTTTAGTTTTCCTTCTTGTGATAATGATACACTTCTTCCCCCCATGATTCGACTGAGCCAGTGATTTTCCCCCTGCCCTGCTGGAGGTAGAAAATAAGAAACAGCCACTTTAAAACTGTGGGAAAGACATTTCCTTTCATAAGGACACAAATGTTCAAGACACATAACATCAAACTGCCGCACATCCTGATGTTGACCCTGATGGAGGCAGAAAAATTGGCAGACGATGCGTACGCCATACTACCGCAGGAAACAAAACCAGCGCTAACTAAAACGAATCTAGAGGCAGTGGCTGTATTGAAAACCAACAAACACAAACTGGAATGAAAACTCCGGGGGTTATGTCGTTGTTTGGGAGAGAGAGTGCGGTCGGAATGTTTTGGGTTGTTTCCCTAACTTTCAGGTGTCTTCTTGAGTTTGAGAAAAGAGAGGAACAGTGCCTGTTAGGAGGAAGGCAGGGTTACATACATGTATAAAAACCACAGGTCAAGGTAGACTAAGAGAGAGAGGGGCGAGCGAGTAGTGAGAGAGGGATCGAAAGGATGAGAATGTTTCTGCTCCTCTTTGCTGATGATGGACCAGACTGCCCGTCACAAAAGCTCGACAGGTTCTGCCCGAAGCTCTGGATGATGGAAAAAGGAAACATCCTCCTTTTCGCTAACATCCACTCAAACCATCAACATGTTTTTCCTGAGCGTACCTGTCCACCCGTTTCAGGGGAGAAACAGAGAACTGCAATTGCTGCTAACAAATCACACTGTTGTCTGCTGTCTGTTGACATCAATCACCAATGCATTCTCAAGAAATATATAAGAGATAAAAAATATTATCTCAGAGCTCATTCCATTTTTGAATATTATAGACGTATACTACATTCTAAAATAAAACTGCAAATATCTGTGGAAAAAGGGTATATAAGTAGAAGGCCAGGCCAATTCCATCTTGGGACCAAACTTTTCAGGCGGTTGTGTTAAAATAGATAACTGGTGGGAAAGATATTTGACTGCTCAATAAATGTTTTATCTTCTCAGAAATGGAAAGCAACATCTTAAACCATCCTTAGTTCAATTTCAGGGTCATCTGCACTGCTATTTGCTAACTACTGTATCTAGGCCGGTACACGAACAGTCCATCAATATTATCATAGAAAAGGTAACACCAGTTTCGCGAAACGTAATGCAGAACGATTTGGGCCCGACAGCCAATGACGGAAGGAGACCAGAGTAGAAAGCCAACAGCGCGTTTATTAGCATGTAGCGTTACTGAGGTAAGTCCACGTGTCGGATGAAGAGGGTGATGAAGAGGCAGCCAATGAGGGAGACGGCGGAGGCCGAGAGGACCACGACGATTACGCTGCCCACCGTGTTGACAAGAGCGCCCAGCCCGGCACCAACGATGATCTGAGCCAGCTGCACCATACAGGTGAGAGCTGCACAATCCATACCCGTCCCACGCCCCTGTTTGGCCGGGCTTCCAATCTTCACCTGGTCCTGCGTGGAAGATGTACACAGACGGTGAGAGGCATGTCCGCTTTTCAAACCTTGTTAGACAGGGAGGATTAAAAAGTCTGCTTCCGGAGTAACGTCGCAACAAAGAGAGAGCGCCCAGTGAACTTTGGCGAGCAGCTGGCTTGGCTCACACTGGCTCACTGTAGAGAAAATCAGTGTTGTCTGATAGACGAAAATAAGTAATAAGTGAGCTACAGTGTAGTTATTAGTGTCAAACTGGCACTGTAGCTGTGCGAGTCTCATTGATCGACTGAGAACGTCCAGTCTCGTCTCTCTGACTCTCTCCCACGCTTTCTTACCCTCTCCACATGAGAGCCAGCTATTACAGGAGGCTATTGTATTGGCGCTAACCTGTCCTGAAATAAGACAAGTTTCCAGCAGGTTCCCGTGGGCTTATCCTCATCACTTCTGCTTCACTGAGAACATTGCACTGAGAGCTGAAACCTGAATATAAAATAGTTGTTTCACCTCGCGTCACGTCCTTCCATTGCAACATTTTCTAGCAGTGCATACATATTTATGAAGGTAATTACCATGTAATGTATCACGTAAGTTTTGTATTATTTCAAAATACATATCTTGAATTGTGCCGGTATGTCATGTTTAATTTAATTTTAATTCTGTTAAAATATTGTCAGCGCACCTACATTTTTAATTAATGATCAAATTTTACCCGAAGTTCAGCACGCCTGGGGCATGAGGCATTATTTAGAGCTTAAAACAGCGATCCTGCAATTCCCGCACGTGTTCTTTCCATATCACTTGAGCAATCAGGGAGTGAGAGTTTCCTTTTAAACTTTCCAATTATTGTGAAGTGATTGGTTGTATCTCCTGGTGTAATGCACGCGCCCCCTGAGCCACCGTCCTATCACTAATTCATACTCCAGTCGTCAGTCACTGAACACATTAAACGACATTAAACAAATGTCCTCATTCTCACCTCCTCCTTTCCTTCTGGAATAATGAGTTTTCACAACTTGAAGAGAAATTAATCCGTAATGTATACGCTTAAGACGTCAGGGACATTTGTCTGCGTCTCAGTCTTGCCTGGTCATCCTTCTCATCACAGCTGCTCTCAAGTTTCGGGGGAACCAATTTCTTGTCAAACCACTCTTGTCTGATCAACTTTTTCCGTCCGGCGGAACAGCATGTGCAGTTCCACGGCCTCACTGATTAAGCGAGTTGTTTGTGTGTGTGTGTGCGTGTGTGGGTTTTTCTAGCCCTGTTAATTAAACTTAGTCTAAGATTTCTGATGAGGCTTTGGCCTAGCGAATCAGCATGACAACCACTTCATCTTTTATGCAAAATTATGCATAAAAAATTGTGACTGGCTCCTATATCCCATTGTTTAGCTCAAAAAACAAACAATAAAATCAATAAATCAATAACGTAAAACAATCCCTGAGTAAAGGCCACCTGATCTTTAGAAGCTCAACTCATCACCACAAGATCAGTGTGACCACGTCTCTCTGAGAAGAGTTTTGCTCCTGCCGTGTAGTCACATGGACCCCGAGGAGTGGGAATTTACATCTGACAAATCAAACAAATCAAAAACGCCACAAATAACAAATAACAACAAAATACGTTTTTGTGTGGGGGATATAAACTAGTTGAATTAGACCCAGGAGGGTGGTTGGCACTGCCTGTGTGAGAAAGTTTCCAATAGATGGGTTGCACCTAAAGACCGTGTGATAGAACCTGACTTATCAACGTCTGTTTTTGTGCTTTAAAACAAGGTCGGTTTCTGAGGTTTCAATTCTCCCCGATGGTTCATATTAAACTCTTTTTCCTCAAGAAACACTTCACATGTTGAGCTTGAAAGGACAGAGCAGGGTCAGAGGTGTAACGTTTTTACTTTAAGCTCAGTCTCAGTCTCTGTCTTCCAGTTAGCCTGGCAGATGTGTCTCTCTATTGGCAGTGAAGCTGCTGTCGTTTTGATAGTTTAAAATAAAAATTAACTTTTTCCGAGAGACCTTAAAAGTCAAATCACCAATGAGCTGACCAAGCAGTCCAAACACAAGCGGTGTAATAAATCTCAGCTGGTGGTTAATTTTGTTTGTTATATTCCTTATCTAACCCCATCTGTTTATTTCAGCATTGAGTCAGAAGAGAAACAAAGTTAAGATGGAGGAGAATGCTTTGCCGTTTTACTGAACTGACACCAAGCATGGCAGGGATGTGAGGTGGAAATGAATTGAAGTCACCCAGGAGGACGTTGCTAGGAGGACTAGCCAAGGATGAGATGTTGAGCTCACTGACCTCCTCTTCTCTGTGGTACTCTGAAATGAGGTTGAAGGGGATGGTGTAGAGCGTGCTGGACATCACGCCAAAGACGGTGCACAAGGTCAGGGTGGAGACGATGTTGGGGAAAAGCCCGATGAGGCTGGTGCCCAGCCCGAAGACAAAATACCCCACGAAGTAGAGTCCCTTCAGGCCAATGTAAGGCAGGAGGAGTCGCTGCACGTCTGCAGAGAAGGAGAGAGGGAGAGAGAGTGACACAGACTCACACACACAATCACACTCATTCACTCTCACACTCACACTCACACTCACTCACACTCTCACACTGACACACACTCACACTCACACTCACTCACACTCTCACACTGACACACACTCACACTCACACTCTCACACACTCACACTCACACACTCACACACTCACACTCACACACACTCACACACACACTCACACTCACACTCACACACTCACACTCACACTCTCACACACTCACACTCACACTCTCACACACTCACACTCACACTCTCACACTGACACACACTCACACTCACACTCACACTCACACTCATTCACTCTCACACTCACACACACACACACACTCACACACACACACACACACACACACACACACACACAC
>JAOYSI010003073.1:0-15473 GCA_025775065.1 Hiodon alosoides
TCCCTCTCTTCTCCTTACTGTCTCTCTCTCTCTCTCTCTCTCTCTCTCTCTCTCTCTGAGTACCATCAGCTCTCCTCTTTCCCCGCCCCAATGGGCCCAAGGACTTTCGCTTCCCCAGAACTCTGACATCCCCCTGTGGCAACCCCTCATTTTCCTGTACGCCTAGAGAAAAGACTGGGCTATTTTCACAGGCCACCCACCTCGCAGCAATTACACAAAACCTGCCGTTGCCGGAGCTCGGGTAACAACGAAATGGAAGGACAGCTTTTAAAAGGAGAAATTTGCAGACAAATGCAAACATCCTTAAAACCATTGAACGGCCTCCAAAGTACTGAACCCAAGCCACTATACTTTAGGGATAATAGAGCACAGGAAGTAGACAGACAGACAATCCATCACACTTATATAAGAAGAGCAAAGAATGTTTTGGACTGCGAGCGAGGGGAAAATCATCCCTGTGAGTTTTTCCTGCTTGAAGATGACAGGAATTCAACTCCTCTGAAGTGGGTACAAGCTTAACATGATATTAAAACAGGGCGAGAGGCATTAACAACGGATGTCTTTTATCTTACACCCAGGGTAAGGACAAGGCATCTCACAGTCTGTGTTTGAAACATCTCTCGGACAACATGTTACCGATGCTTACGTGAAGGTATATGCATATATATTCACAGTGTGTTTCTTTCATGTCCTAATTAAAACATCCTTCAGGAATAGCATCAGTGAGATGTGTTCTACCGAGACATGGAAAGTGTGGATTAGTAGTCCAGCGCAGAGCGCAACATATGAAAAGAAGTAGTGTCCCACTGTTTGTTGCTGATTGGCCGTCTTGGAGAGCAACAGAAGTACAATGCTTTTAATCCGTAAAAATAAAAATTGAAAAAGGAAAAAAGGCTCCGGGCTCAGTGCTTAACTCTCACACAGAAACCTCTTCTTGAGACAGAGAGCCGGCGGCTTATCAAATCTCTTAAAGCCCTATAGCCTACCCATTTGTATTATCCTCCACCCAGTCTCTATCACTGCAGCACTGTTACCATCCAGTCGAGATCTCTGTCCGACCGGTGGCGGTCCACCTTCTTGCAGATCATTTTATCACTTTCTTTTATCTGCAATTATTTTTATTTTTTAATTAACACATTATTTGGATGAGTTCCCTCAAGCCAACGATTCAGGCGTGAGTAAATAACTTCCTTCCTCGGACCCTGATGTGGATCATTTTCAACCATGGTCGTAAATTCTAATGTTTATATTAATCTTTTTTCTTTTTTTTCAAATAAATTATTGATTTGTGTGGGTATTCCAGAAAGGATTCGAATACATGAGATTCTCTAGCATGGCAAGGACAGAGCAGAGCAGGGGCTGGGGGGATATTTCACAGCAATCGTCCACCTGTAAATAAAACCATGGAATCATGAAGTTTAGCACTAAAATATTAAATCATCATGAATGTCTCATAAATTTTAAAACATGGAGCAAAGACACCCATAACTGACCCATAGCATTTTAAATAACTGCAATATTTCTTGCTTGAATTAACTCATTAACCAGGGATCATTCATAATAGAAAGACAATGTTTTTGTTTCCCAGAGCCCCTAATCAGGCCGTTTGTAGTTTTGTATCATTTACATTTTCAGCAGTTTTAGAGGCTTTAAAGGCTTTACACGGGTGGAGGCCAAAGATAATATTGTACAGGAGAAGGTCTAGGGTTTAGTCATTTACATTAGAGCCAGCGATTTAAAGTAGACTTCTGAAGAAAGTAATCGAGGAAAACTACTCCTCGATGTTCACATTCCAACGAAGCAGATACAGCAAATTAAATCAACTATTAAAATCAAGTCTGTTGCGCGACCGCGATTAACGCGGAGAGCGGTTCAATCGAACTGTGAGGTGAGGAGTGGACCCAATCTCACGGCCGGCTGGATTTATTCGCTTAATCCCCAGAGCGTCTTAAACCAAACATCACATAGCGCAGTCCGCCCATCAGAAATGCTTAATATTTCTGTCAGGGTAGCAGATCACTTAGAGGGAATTGTCTCGTCCTCCGCCATTCTTTTCACAGAACAACAGCCTCCACCTTCTAATCAAGCCATAATGCGAACATTATGCAAGTTATGCAAGCCTGATCACTCGTATTGAGTGTCATTGTTAAGTCTGCTAATACATATATCACAAACATTGCACCCTTCCTGTTTCGCAAGGTTTTTCTTTGAAAGGCTGACAGTGGCAAATATTGTTAATATTTTATTTAAGAAACACCTTTATCATCCGGAAACAAAAAGGACAAATCTAATCCATAACTATTAAACTCTCATAAGCACGGCCCACGCACGTTTAGCGCGGCGTCTCGAACATCTCCGCTATAATTTATCCCACCAACATGCGGTAAACGCCACCCTTCTGTGCCAGTATTTACGGGGTTACGGTAGCGTGGACCGTTTACAGACTTTCGAATCCGTCTCTTCTAAACAACAGAGGGTCGCTGCAGGCTGGATCCCAAAGACGTGTAGCTCTCACCGCGCAGCCCTCAGTGGAGGGGATCGCTATCCTGACGGTCAAAGTCAAACTCATTCATCTGAACGCCCTAATCACACGATCACATTGTAGCTTATCTAACCTTGGCCTAATACGGCCCTTCCAGCCATGTAGCTTTTATAGAGTTTTTTTTAATTATAATGCTGTTTTCACCGCATGCCTATTTGTGTCATTATCTCGCTAACACATTTTGCCGCAGCGCGTTTGGTTCTGTGCAGCGTTCGGTGTGGCGTTACATGGCAATAGATTTAGCAGAGAGCTGGTTAGTTACTGAAACTAACCAGACGCCTCCCTTCTGTATTTGTTCGGGTTTTTATTTTTCTTTCCATACCTTTGGAGTACTGATATCAAACGAACATCTGTTCTAGTAAAATAGTGGACTAAAAAATCACTCACATCTGTCCTGCCTCTCACCTCCGGAAGGAGGGAACAGCCAACCACCTTGTAAACTATAAATAAAACCAGCTGAAAAAGAATTTCCACAGAACATAACCTTATGTAACCACTCAATCTGGGATGATTGTTTTTTTTAGACCTCTTGAGTCCCCCCCCACATCCTGGACTGTGTCTCTGACATGATTTAGCAGAAGATGCCGAGATTAAGGCTTTTACCTTTCTTTATCAATACACACATATTATTAGTACTATTTTGAATATGTGCATTGCATTTTTACATTTGTACTGTGTTGGTGCAAACCAGACCGCATGTCAGAATTGTTGGCAAAGGTTTGTCTGATTATACACATCACTGACGTGTGTATAATCTATGCATGTGCCTTGAAATTTAGAAAATGCAATGTAAATTATGTATTAAATTAAATGTATTAAGGTAACTCTAAGCCAAGTTTACTCTGAAGTCATTATCTCATATGCAGTCATGATCTTGTTCTGCTTGAAAAAAACGAAACTGATGGATGGCATTGCTGCAAAACGAACCGTTTCTGTTTTCACGCAGTGAAGAGGCAGCTATAACACTGACCTCCACACAGGATATCCCTCCAAGTCAACAACCCCCCTTTGCCCTGCATGTACGCCTGGCTCTCAGGTGGACACAGCAGAGAATTTCAGCAGGCCAGATATGTCATCAACACTTTAATTTGCTTGGAGGGAAATGCAAGCACAGCGGAGACGTCCTGACTATGAAAGGTTAAAAACAGCTTTTAGAAAAAAATGCATTTTACTTGTGGAGAAGTTGGGATGGGTCCTGAGAGCCCTGTGTAAAAAGAGGAAACATGTCATGGCCCATTGATTGGGGATATTACTCTGATTGTGTATTGATAGTCTGGGCCACTTGAAAATGTGTCTAATTATGACATAAACCTCACAACTGCTTTTCTGGGGTATTTTACGACCCCATCAGACCACATTGCTTCCCAGGCACTCCTTACTTAGAAAGCTATTGTTGCGAGCTGTAAAAGTGAAACAAAAAAACAAAAAAACGCTGTGAATAGCTTCAGGTCAATGAGTGTGTTGGGATAAAATGGGAGTTAAACAGACACTCAATATAACTTAATGAAGGTGTTAGGGACGCTACATCTGGTCTCACTTTACATCACACATATCACAGTTCATATACCCTTACTGTATGTGCTGAAGAACCTCGTGGCAACCTGTCCATAACTGGGCTTCTCAGCCAAATAACAGTGTTACGGGCGGTGGAATCTGCGTCACTTTACATTCAGTAAATGGAAGTCTTTAACCTATGCCTAATAGGATGTGGCATGCTCACGTTCATGCTACGCATTTAGCATTCAATACCGATTTCATGTGAAGCCATTTCAGTCGAGTTTAACTGGGTTCCACGTTACAGTGTGGCCGTCACAGAGTGAATGCAGGGGTGGGTTCCGTGGATGGGCACTTTGGGGAGGGTAACTGGCTGTTAAATGAGATGAGTGCAGTCCACCTCATTGGTACATCTTTCACCATCGCTGCTTGGAATCTTGACAGCTGTAATAACCGTCTCATTAGAAGATTTTGAAGATGTGTACCGTAGGCCTAAGTGTCTCATTATGGGCTGTGTATGGACTATAAATGTTTATTAAGGTATCCTTCATGCTATCACCTTTCTCAGCATCTCCAGAGGTCAGATGGCAATTATTGGGTCATTAGATATTTAAATTTATACATACTCAGCTCCTAACGAACCGCTGTAACTACCTTAAGTAACTTATTACGCAAGCAGGTGTATCACTAGACATAACAATGGTATACTCAATTTGTGAGTTAGTTGCTTAGCAGACATTTTTATCCAAAGCAACTAACACAGCTTCGAATTTCTACATTCATCCACAGCTGGATATTTAAGTGAAGCAATTCAGGTTAAGGTCCTTGCTCAAGGAACAACAACATTTTATGAATGTGTTATGTCTGCTTTATGTAAGTACACTTAATACAAAGTGTTTTCTTTGTTTTCTTAACCATAACGCCACCACTTCTCATTTCATGGAAAACAAGTCGGAGATATGCATGCGGTCACCAGTGTGTTTGTTCATTGGCCTCAGGAGCTCACGGTATGTGTTTGGATCGCTGGTGCATGTCCGAAAGGACCTGCAAACCTGCTGGGCGTACGCGTCCGCATACAAGAGCAGTAAACACACAATGAGGGAACGGGGGCTGGGGGAAAACAAACTACCCACTGATCATTAAATCATCAGCAGTGGCCTGGGGCAATTTACAGCACATTAGGGAGGGCAGTTTGGAGGCATGGGGCATAATGAGGCCATTACTTCATTGATCCAAGGACAGTTCCTCTAATGTTTTGGAAGGATCATTTGAAAGGATAAAGTTGCTGGACAGGTCAAAATGCTACAGCTAACATACGCAGGTTCATTAGAGGCCCTAATGCACTCTACACAACAGAATCAGCAGTGTCATACGGAGATAAATGAACACGCTTGTGCAAAAACAACATAAAACCAAAAAAGAAAAATTTTAAGGCAAAAAAATGCCCTGAGATTCGACCACTTACTAAATGTATTGAAGTTTCTCTATGGTTGTTTTGGGCTCTTCTGATGTGATGCTGTTGGAACACCTTTGTTCCTAATTCTCAGGAGAATCTCTGCATGATGCCGGGCTCAAAGGTATATCTCCTCTGATCTTAATTCTGGCAGCCACTGAAACCCGAGTATCCCCATCTGTAATGCATTGTCCCGCTCTCTGGCAGCGAGTGAACCCTCTATGGTCCTGACAATCATACATATCTAAGTGTAATCTGTGGTACTCAGCACAACCTCTGTGTGATGTTTGATCCAGCTCCATCGCCACTTCAGGGGTCCAACGTAGTATCCATGACAGCGGCACTGGATGATACAAAGGTCCACATGCAAATGGAAAAGGGGGTAACCACAATCTATCTGCAATATGCCAGCCTCACTTTGTTTCCGTGGCAACAAATTCTATACAGTACCTGAATTCATTCTAATATTATCTAAGACTAATTTTATGAACTTCTTCAAAAAATAATAATAAATAATTAATCTAAATTAAACATAAATACAAACACCTGCGTATAACTATCAGGTTAAATGTACAACTAAGTAAGACTTCCCACTCACAAACTAAAGCCTGCCTTTGAGCTACAGCTGTTTTGCTACTTCTGTGAGGCAAAATGGCCTCCCCCCCGCCTTCCAAACATCGCACTCTGCTCCCCTCCGAATGCCGCTACCCCTCTGGATGAAATTTTATGCGGCTGGAAATCGCTTTCTCCAGTACCGAGGATTGTCGCCCCAGAGTTCTCATGTCAGGATTGCGACACGATGCGGAGATTACAGCCTGGCGCCACCACAGCCGCCTAATGGGAAGATCTCTCCCCACAGGCCCTGTGCCCCCATCTCCCTCCCCCCTTCTGCTTTTTCAACGCAATTTAGCAAAACAAGGCCATGCATCTCCAGGGTGCCGTCTCTTATATAACGTTATAAAAAATTCACGCGCTACATCTTCTTATTACACAGAGAGGAGCTGCCACATAGACGCATTAAAAAATAACCACGCTGGAGAAGGTCGTGCAAAACAATCTTCTGCCGCCTGGCACGGCCCGGGATTCTGCTTCTCGACAAAAGGAACCGTCAAAAAACGGATCGCGTCTCCACCCCACCCCCTCTTCTGCATAACGTGCAGCGGACGGCAGCAGCTTGGACTACTTTGCATTGTCCCTTGGCTCCGCAGGCTGCAACACACAGCTTTCATCAAAGAGAAGACAAAAAGTTCTGGACCAGAGCCCGTGTTTTTGGCCACCTGCGCCAGCATTAACTGTTGCAGAGGAGGTTCAATACAACACGTGGATATGTGCTGTGCAGCCCTGATCGTGCACCAAAGTGTGTCATGGATGAAAGGACATTTTAGATTAAAGTATATAATAAGAAATCAGAACTTTTGAATAGATACCGCAGTCCAAAGGGTAGAGTTATGTGTCAAGTGATTTTCTGCAGAGCGGATAATTAATTTGATCTTGCAGTCAAGAAAAAATGACAGCTATTAACCAGAAACAGTGAAAAGGCATGCGATATTAATTAATTTAGAGGTTCTTTTTATCCCCTCAGACTGTACTCGACCTAACATGTCGACTCGAGTATACCTGTCCTTTTTTTTATGTTTCTAAGAGTATTACCTCCTGCTCCACAGTAGGGTGGCTTTGCATGGTTGCTTAAAATTTCACAGAGTGGGAGTCGCAGTCAGAGCATGAATCCAATTAACGTTGCCCCAACGCTCCAAAGCTGAACACGTCGCCCCTGTCTCTCTCCAGTTCCAGCCCTGGCGGCTGTGCTCGCCCAGACATCGTGAGTTACCGCCACGCTCAATCCCGCTGGAAACTCTGGCGGTTAACCTGCTCAGCGTGAAATAAAACGTTCCTATTTATTTATCTGTTTAGTCAATTATTTATTTGTTCTGGCATTCTGCCACTGCAGAGTACAGGGCAACCATATTTCATTAACTCACTGGGGACGTGCACTCCGGAGCATACACAACTCAACTCAACTTAGTCCTTCCTAAAAATCAATGTACATAGCAAAAAAACGTCAAGTAAGTTAACTCGTTGAGATAAACTGAATGAATGTATGAACGTTATTTTAAGGATGCATACCAAGACTGGCCAGCAACCCCGGTTTACAATTTTCACTTTCTGTCTCTTTCCAGGGGCTAAATTTGGTCCAGCCTTGACTTCAGGAAAAAAAAAGAAAAAAAAAAAGGTTTAAAACCAAAAAATCTAATCAATTTCTTTTTTTCTTATTTAAGAGATCAATCTTTGCAGCGGCGGGAAAGGAGTTATCTACAGATTCAAACGGCCTAAAACGCTGCGCTGTCTGGGTGAAATGAGCGGTTTATTCATGAATCCGTTCCTCCATTCCTCCATTCTCTCTCTCAAGTTGTCCGTGATTAAATCTTGTTCTGCTTCTGCGGCAGAACATCCTGAGACCGATGAACAGAAGACTTGCCTGCCTGAGCATACCCCCGCCCCCCCCTTACGGCTTAAATTAGACACAATGCCAGAGAGAGCGTTTAGTTCCTGCCAAGCGAGTGGGGAGTATGGAGGTCCTCACGCATGGCCAACGCCTCTCGCAGTGCCTAGGTGAACGCACGGAAGCTCATTTCACAGGGGGAAATAGCAGGTCACGCTCGGGTGTGGACAAGACCTCAATCCAGGCTCCCATTCACTTTCGTCTATCTGTCTCTAACTACTGATAAGACTTCCATTTTCTCTGCAGGGGGCAGGAAAAAATAAGTAAAAAATCTGTGTCATTTTGAAAACAACCCTGGCTCATTACAGGAAGGCAACACATTACAGTTTACAGTCCTGCCATTTTGCATGCAGATTAGAGAGACGGGAATAGATCTGAAAACTCCTCAGGACACAGTTATATTGTATAAAATTGACCTCCATTAGCACTATAACAGGCACAAACTGGCTCTGCGTACTGCTCTTTCAGCACATGTTTGATATTTGGGAAATTCCATTGGTCGTATTTGTTTTACGACGCCGGGGACAATTTGAGGAACATGCCAGAAAGCTGGATCAATGAATTGCCATCCAGACATCTGCTGAAGTGTCTTTGAAGGCTGCCGAGGTTTCGCCGTCGCAGGACGCCGGACGCAGGATGTGTCTCTGCTTCGCCACAGTTTCCACCCTGCACATTGCACTGTCAAGCTATTCATTCAAAAGCCATTGGTGGGATGGTTCCCCATTGCCCGTGACTCACTTCTCAAAACCGTATGCCGTGCAAACCCATTCGTTTGTGTGCTCTCGCTGTGATTGTGCGGGGCGTGACGGAATGCGCCACTTTCCTTGTGAGAACCAACGGCTTTCATACGGGCATTCGGCCTGGGGATCCTGGGATGGGAATGCCTACCGCCTCCCGTTCCTGCTCGGATCCAGCCCTTTTTGGAATGGTAGCGGGAATTTCTTCTTCCGCAGAGAAAACAGCATTTCGTTAAAACACCAGTAGGGTGCACCAGCTTGCGAAGAATACATAGGCTGATCTTCAACATAGCCATTCAAAGACACGCATTATATTATAATTAGCCTGCAAGCTAATATAGTCCAAGGCGTTCGAAGCTGACATGAACAGAAGTTCAGTCTCTCCTGCAAATCCCTCAGTGCCCTTATACAGGCATGGGAAACGTGCCCAAGTACCAGGGTGACACAAGTACAAGGAACTTCTTAAAAAGTGCCCGTCCCTTTGTGAGAGTTAAACCACAAGAGTAATCCGAATTATAGACCAACTGGCCAAACCCTTCTCTGCTACCTGTCAGACAGGCAGCAACGTGTTCTATTTTGATAGCTGAATCTGTCATTTTTAGAAGGGCCGCGGATGTTAATTATCTTGTAAAGCAGCGTGCGCCACTTTGCAGTGGGGATGTTATGGAACGATAGAGGTCAGAAGAGTTTAAATGCGTTTGCCGTGATTTCATTTCTGCCTCTGTATTTACATGCAACATCACAGGTGACGAGAACAGCTACACTACTAAACTGCACGGTAATTCATTTTGGATTATGTGAATAATTAGGTAAAAGAGTCGTACAGCTATTTTTAATTGATTTCTTCGACACATGGCTTTCATTTTCTGGATGCCCTAGAATGAAATAAAATAAAAACGTTTCACGCAATACTGAGTGACATGTCCCGAACGAGAGATAAAAAAAACCACAATTATTTTTGCTTTCTTATTTACAATAGTTGATTTAAACCAAGTTTTACAAGAAGCGTACATCTCAACATATATCTGTATTAGACACATGACATTCCGCTTACATTGGCACTTGTCATAAATACATGCCTGCACATCATATAGGAACAAACCCCTTATACATGCTGATTATATGAGAACTGAGTGACATATAAAACATATTAAAAAATGGTTTTCTGTTGCATATGAAAAAAATAAAATTATATTTTATATCTTCTGTGACAGGCTTTCTGGCCCTCGTTAATGGACAACAATAAGACCCAGTTCCAGTTTTGAACATCAGGACACATGTTCATATCCGTACCCTCTCCAAGGGCAGGATTCTCACAAATACACAGAAATACACAAATCTCTGGGGCCTCTGTAGAAAATCATTTTCATTAAGATTCAAACTGAGCCCCACTGTGGAATCTCAATTTCTGAACACAAACAATAGGGCTGTGCCACCATTGCCATATTGTCCAAATCAGGATATTTATTAGCAGTCAAAAGGCTCGTCTATTGGTTTTTCAGTGCCATGGGAAAGAAAGGAGAGAACAGCGCTCACCCTGTCATAGGAAAAGAGCAGACTTAATTAACCAATTCCGAGAGAACAAGGAGTCAAGGGGTTTCCACGGTGATAACTTCAGCTGTGGTCTTGGAAGACACATTAGCAATTAACAAGACGGTGAAATAAAGTTCATAATCCCGCTCCTGTTGCCGTCAGGTCATGAGCCCTGGGTTATTAAATCGCGACGTGACGCGTAATTGTACGCCTTATGCTCGGGACCAGCACCAGAGCCGGTGATACCATCGACCCAACGGAAGAGTGATCAGGGTCGATGGTGGGGTGGTTGGGGCAGGATTGGGTAGAAGCTTGCCAACTTGAAAGCTCAGTCTATTAACTCTATTAATGGGCCTGATGAGTGAAGGTTTTAAAAATAGGGGAAGACTGCGGTGGATTACGTAACGTCACGCAGGGACACTAATCCCACATTAAAGGCCCATCCTGGTACGTGCGGTGCACCTTGTCAGCTTTCTCTCTGGAAGGATAAGTGTGCCGCAGGTAGGTTCCTCTGTGTGTCTGTGTTTTCTTTCTTGCAGCAATTCACACAAATCAGAGGATCTAGGGAAAAAAAGGAGTTCCCCACTAACAAAACCGTGCGCTCGTTTTGCACCTAGAGTGTTGTGAAGCATACTTCTAACCCGCCGGACTTCTCAAGGTTAATCCGTGTATGGCGAGGGAGGGTACCGCCCATGGATTCTGAGCCGTTTATGCATGATTGCAGTTCCACTGAGCCCGTAACCCCACACGGCGCCACAAATACAAAGCCAACAAAGAAAGGTTTGGTCTCATCCTTTGGGTCTACGAGAGCCAGGTATGGGGAATCGTGTCTTTTCATTCCATACTCCTTGGTACGAACGCATGCAAACTTTTACATTTATTAAATAAAGAATCGAGACATTAATAGAGGCTTGGAATCCCGCCATCACCAGACTGGGTCACCTCTTCTCTCCTTGTTTCCCTTGTTTCATTTGTTTTGTTTCTTTTGCCGGAAAAGGGCATTTATTATTAATGGTGACAAGCAGCTGTAAAGTATCCAGAATCTAAAGTGCTAAAAATCCAGGGTGATGCTGGTAAGTACACAGTGTAGCTTGCGAGACTGCGTCTGTCAGACAAAGCCTACAGCGCTGCGAGCAGATTGTTTGCGGAAAAGATTAGGAATGGACAAGCCGATAAATGTCTTTTTATGAGCAATAGCAACAGGGGGCATTGGCAATATTATTAGTACTTAGCACGGTAGTAATAGGGCAGTATTTAAGCATTAGCATTAGCATTAAGTATTAGCATTATCTGGACTCATGATCGAAAGCCAGCACAATATCTTCAGGTCTTAGGCATTATTTATCTCTTCTGGGTAGAGTCGCTGTCCTTTAAACTGCTAGGAGCAGCTGGAGTGGCGAGTGGGTGATTAGGCAGAGAGCCGCACGCTTCGCTCGGCAGGTCAGGTGGCGCCCGCAGCCACAACATCGTGAGGGGGCAGTAAAGTGATGTGGCAGAAAAGAGACATTTGCTCCCATGACACCGTGGTACCAGTGCCTCCTCTGGGACCTGAGTTTATGTTCCTCAGCCGGTCTTTACGGTCTCTGAAGCCCACCAGCTAACATGGGTGCCGAGCTTCTCGGACTGGGACCGTCTCACGCTTTGCGTTTAACGGATTTTCACTTAACGAGTCCAGGAAGACAGAAAACATCATAGCAGCCATCCACAATGGCTCCGCAGGACGATAAAACAGGAGAGCCAGCAGTCTGTATCAGGCAAATCAACAATAAAAATGACCCACTGAGTCGCTTAACTATACCACAATAGAATATTTAAAATGACTTATACTTATTATATATATATATATAATGGCGTTATACTGGCTAAGCTTTCACAGAAATCACAGAAGCCCCCCCCACTTAATAGGATGCAGTAAAGAAAATTGAATGATTATTAGTATCAGTATCGTTCCTTTGCAGCTCGGAAAAAGCCATCTTTAATTGATGTGAGAGGCTAAATGCTATTGTGTAGCTAGCACAGTGTAACGGCGCGGTTAGCTGTGCTACTAATGCTGTGCCCCTTTCAGCAGAAACAAAATGCATCAAATGCACTGCAGGAAGTGGTTTCTGATCTGCGATATGCGTGCATCAATGCGACACAGAAGTGCCTTCAAGCACTTTCCCATGCATCATGTGAAAATGATGCATGTTTAATGGTGACAATGCAATTTACAAGTACAACACACTTCATCCCCCCCCCCACAATCCAACGTATCGCAGCGCATACGAATAAGGAGTACCGAGGACTTCACCTTAGCTGGAGACCTACATAAATTTAAAGTCACTGTGACTCTGGTTTCACACACTGCAGAGAATCACAGAAACTGCAAAGCAGCCCAAAGCTAGTGACAGATCTATCTGAATAATTAAAAAACTAAAGCCACAATAAGGGGTTTGGGGGGATACTAGTCCTAGTTTTCTGGCGCCGAGTTTCTGGGACTAACCCAGAAAAAAAAGAGAGAAAGTCCATAAGGCAAATGAAGTAGCTATGTTTCTTTCGGAACGATAACAGAGAACCCCAGGATAATTTAATGATAAAAAGTAATCTAACATCCATAGAGGGTTTAGAAGTGTGCGCTGATGGTTATCCTTTGTCATAACTTCTGTTTCATCTGCAGCTGTTTAAAGCGTTATTGTCTGTATGGATTCAATAAAGTGTTTATTGTTTAAACGCATTGTTAAGCACTGCCAAACCGGCTTTGTGAATGGAAACTACAATTGCCACAATCCTGACAAGAGGTGACACGTCTGCATCGTGAAGGCAATTTGGAATGATGCTCTGGTGGGTACGGAGAGCGGAGGGTATGACACAGAAGTCTTTAAAAAGTAAGAATTCCCTTGAGTCCACTCTGTATAGTTTCCTTCGCTACCCAAACTTATGTGCAATGTGCAAGCCTTAAAATGAGCCTTAAATAATGGAGGAGGATAATGGCATCCTTGGATTATTTGTTTTGCGCAGGGGTTGCTTTGCATTCCCCTGTCCATAAATTTTGCAATGGGTGATATTTTCCAGTTGGAGACACAGGCCTTCCCGGTGATATGTGAAGAATTTGCTTTGGAGCACGCAGACTATGCTCTGACGTTTTGATGTTGTTAGAGCAGGCTGTCTTCTCGGTGCAGTGCGATTGTGCCGGAAGTAGAGGACACACGGGAGTAAAGCGAACAGCCTCGTTCTTCAGTGCGGATCATCATTCTAGTAACTCCCGGCATGTGTGGAAACTCTCCAGCATTGTGTGTTCAACTAATAAAACCGGGGGAAGCGACTGAAAATGTTCTCAAATGTGTCCGTTCTGCAGGAACGTCTTGCCTTGCTGGAATAAGCTCTGAAAATAAGCTCTTCAGCAGGCTGAGTAAAAAGCCTTGCAGCTTATTTTCTGAAAGGAGAGTTCTAAAATAACAGCTAAAAGTTGACTAAAATTAAATAATATTCCAAGTTATTTTTCTCTCTCTGGCCTTCACATCTCTCACAGCTATACCTGCAAAATAACCAGCTCAGCACAGCCCAAGGGCTGCACTACAGCAGATCTTGGATTGCGAACTTCAGAAAGAATTCTGCAGCTGGAATGGAATTTGTTCGGAATCCTGCTGCAGTGGAGTCAGGGGTGACATTCAGAGTGCATCACAAGCCTGTGGCAGTTTTCTACAGCTAGATCCGAAGGAATGGCATCAGAATTCCCAGTAGATTCTGGGACAAAGAGCCAGTTGGAGACCTGTGTTGAATTACTGCTGCGTCTTATTTAGGAAGGAACCCATTCTGACATCTGTGCTGGGCAATTACCGCAACCTTAGCGTGTAAAACCGTAAGCCACAAAAGGCGCTTTTAGCAATGGCATCTGCTAAGGAAATAAATGAGGAGAGTAAACGTCATTTACTCTGACCTGAGGCCTTCATCTCCGGTGTAAAAATGGTGCAGACTAAGAAAAACAGCATGCAAGACCATGTGTAGCAGACTACTCATTTACTTAACGGGCTTGCTTTGAATGGTCCATTTACAGTTAATATATTTTGAAAAATGTTTTGTTTTAATCAGCAATGGAGCTGAAGCACCATGGCTCCACCCCACAACATAATTGGAAGTGAGAATTGGCTCCTTGTATGGGAAGCTCAGAAATGATTGGAGGAGAAGGACCCCTCCCCCCCATGTCAGTATGAATCTGTATGTGCCTATAAAGTCTCGCAGGAATCTTTCATTTGTGAGGAACTAGGAGAAACCATACCAACTTCAACCTTGGGAGAAACCACACCAACTTCAATCCTCCAACTTCAACACTGGACAGAGCTCCTCTAACTCCCAGCCACAGATGGAAAATTACATGGCGCAAACCTGTCAATATAAATCAAAGGGCTTTTACAAATTGATCCACTCCGGTGAATTATAAAAATTATCAGAAGCAATTTAGGCTATTAGCCATGCCACCAATGTTCCACCAATGACATAAACCAACTCTCCATGCCAGCATGTAAAAAAAGATAGCCCCTTGTCTGTGAATTCCCCAAGCACCAATCAATGGACACAATGTACTCAAGCCCCCAGGGCAAGCAACAGACTCTGAAGCTACACTGTTATTACAAGGTTCTTCAACATGCCAGTAAATCAGTGACACGTGAAGCAGCTTCTGACCTGGGATCCTACTCTAACTGACACATGCTGGAGTTCAAGCCACAGCTGACTGTCAATCTCAACATGCCACGCCCAGACAGGAAGAAGCAATTGCAGGCTGTCTACTGTGGAGTTGCTCCGTCAAATATACAGCTTGACTCCATCAAGTATCTA
Organism: Hiodon alosoides; assembly: GCA_025775065.1. Classification (NCBI taxonomy): domain Eukaryota; kingdom Metazoa; phylum Chordata; class Actinopteri; order Hiodontiformes; family Hiodontidae; genus Hiodon; species Hiodon alosoides. The sequence continues at coordinate 15,072 of JAOYSI010003073.1, forward strand.
TTACGCTTCTTCGCAGCCTGTCAGATAACCCAGCGATCCACCAATCAACCACGTGCAGAGCTCCGTATCTCTGAGGCCGGGACCCATATCATTACTAACTTGTAAGGAAGAATAATTTTCATTCAGTGGTTCATGGTTCAGCATCCAAAATACTATGCATAAATGACCAACGAATCCAGGAATCTGTCATTGTTTTGGCGTGGTAAACTACTGAGCAAATGATTCAGACTCATTCAAATCCTAGACTTTAAGATGAAAGAAAATTCATTTATAACCCTCCTAGTATGGGTAAAACGAATTACATCTATTGCGGTCTGTGTCAAATTGAGCCATGCAATGGAAGTGTACTGAAAGCAGTCACCCATTCACACCCACAAAATTTTTTATTTTCACGACCGCTAT
>JAOYSI010003074.1:0-15472 GCA_025775065.1 Hiodon alosoides
GAGCCTGTATTTACTTAAGTTAACATCATAAATTACATCCACATGAAGTGTTTAATCCAGTAATGCAACAGAAGTTGGAATCTTTTTTCTTGGGATCTGGCCTTTTGAATTTTTTTTCTTTTTATATTTCTCATAGCACTATCATGTTTCTCCAGCCAAGGAGATGTGAGTCCCTTTATCCCTAAGCCCTATTTTGTACGGCGGTCACCATTTCTCCAAAAAAAAAATCATTTATTGTCTCTGAGCAACTTTTTAGCTTTGAAATTAAGTGGCTTTTTCTTTCATGCCATGAAAAAACGCATAACAAAGCATTTGATTGTTTAATGCGCATTTTCCCCAAACGTTGAACCTCCGACTTCAGCCAATATCCTAAGTTGGCCAAAATCTAATTCAACCATTTTAACCAGGCAGCAGTAAAAAAAGACAAACATAATGCAGTGCTTACTTTTCTCAATACCCAACCCATGTCAAGCCAAGTATAGTACTGTGCTTGTCTAAGGCACATGCTTTCAAAAATAATTGAAAGAGAAGTTTCTAAAAATATATATACAATAAATATTGTAAAAGGTAAAAAAATAAAAACACCAAAATAAAGAAATGCATCTTTCTGTCTGTCCAGGTTATCCGAGACAGCCTTGATGATGTTGAGATCAGGGCTCAGTGAAGGCCATACCATCTGTTGCAGAAAAATTTCCAAAAATGAATGTTTGGAAATGTAAAAAAAAAAAAAAGCACAGTACTGTATATAAAAAGGTAGTTACTTCTCACCTTGAAGGGAACGCAGGAGAAAATGTGTTTAAATTAAACTGTCCTGCTTGAAGCACATTTTATGTATAATATAATTTTGTGCGACGATCTGATTGCACAGTTTGTTGCTCATACATAATGCTTTTTAAAACAATGTAAAAGGTACTCTATATAAATTCTAGAATAATTTCTGACTAGCACTAATGTGAGTGACAGCAACATGTTTTTACTGTCAAAAACAACCTCTCAGAAACTCAGTTACTTACTACAATATGCATGTGCACACATTCATAAACACACGCACGCATACACAGCGCAAAAGCAACTAGAGTTTTATAAAAAAATACATATACTGGATTACAATAATGATAGCAATGATTACGTATGTTAGGTTAAGAAAATATTAACAAGCCAAACAGTGTTCTTATCTTGATTACCTTGTCCCCCTTTCCAGACTACACATCCGTTCCATGAAAAAACAAAAAATATTTATTAAATATATTGAAACAATTGACCAAAAATTTACCATGGGATGTGATAATCAGTAGTTCAGGAGTACAGGGAATGAGTGTATGAGCAATGGTGTAGAGGGTGTTGAAAGATACAGACAATAACCAAATCCATAAACACAAACCAAGTGTCGACATGGAGAGAGCTCTCCTGAACACTTGGAGTGACCAGCAGCCTGCTTCTCTGTAAATCACAAACTGCTTTGAATAAGTTTATGCCACAGGACACATTAATTATTAAATCTACCTCTGCTTTAAACAAAGCTCACCCACGTTCCAGGAAAACTGAAGGGGAAGCTTGTTTGTTTGTTTATTTATTTATTTATTAGCAACTAGAGACATACCGGGAAGAAAAAGTTTCTGAGAAGGCCAATTTTTTTAAAAGGTTGGAATCATTTAACAAAGAAAAAACACATCTGAGTTCCACAGACAGGAGGACAGGTTGAGGTAGACCTGTTGGATGCAAACCCACTGGGCCTGCAGGCCTTTAGTGATTATCTTCCCATTGAAAGCAGGAGAATAGTAAGAAGGGCACCATGTGGCAGCATACAGACAGGGAGGAAATGGAGACCTGCTTTATATTCCCTCATGCTTTATATTCTCTCCAAAGACTCAGTTTGTCTTTTAACTTTTTTTCTGTTACACATGGAACAGCTTGTGACATATGACTGTTTTTTACCCCTTTATTATTATTTTCACCTCCCCTCATGCAATTTTGACATCTCATGCAATTTTGGTCTTTGCTTCACGACTGCCACTTTCTCCCCTGTTTAATGTTCCATTTTGCGACCATTTATATCTATTTCTAGTTGTGGGTGTACTCCCTCTGACTTTACTCAGAGTGCAAATAGCCTTGTATTTCCTTTTTCATCTTTTTTAATCCCACCAGTTCAGCTCTTTTTTTAGAGCAGTGTTGCAATTTGAAGCGAATAGATCAATTTTCTATTTACCTGTCTGCTGACTTTCTTCTCTCTAGGGCCTAATGCGATGCTCTTTATCGAAAGACCTTTAAGAAGGTCACAAACTTGCAGCTCATGAGGCAAACCGCATTCCAGATTAGGTGTTGGCCCTTGTTCAATATCTTAAGATTTAATTGAAATCTTTACGTTTTCAGGTATTTTATTTTCTGGCAGTGCCCTTTCCATCCACAAAGCCCAGGTGCCACTATCCTACTTGGCTGAAAGCCAACCATGTACACCATGGTAAACCAGTGCCATGAAATTCACTCTTGTTTCATTGAAACAGAAAGTCCCTTTCAGGACATTTCCCGGCAGAACTGGAGTTGTCACATTTAGGCTGCATGATTTTTTAGAACCCCATATTTCTCCTGCTTGGAAAATACTTAGATAGGAAGAATCCTGAAGATGCCTGTCTTTAAATGTAGAAATCTGTTTTAATTGTAAATGACAATTGGCAAATTGGTTGGGTTTGCTCAACTCGTTGTGTAAAAGAGATCCGAGGCTTGAAGGCAACTAGGATTGGAGCAGACTAATTCTCACCCTCTCTGTATTTGGTGGCAGGATTGGTGGCTAAGATGCATTAACACAATTGGTTATTCAAAAACAAAAATGCACACAAAAATAATGGTAAATCCAAATAAAATTAAATGTTTGGACAGGCACCAGCTTTGTCAAATTAATAAATTCTGAGTTAAGATTTTCTGCTGTTACTGTGTTGCTGATTGCTTAAGTTATTATCGCAGGTGACCATGTTACAAAGTGTTATAAAGCTAAAATTTTTATTTTTCATACATTTTTCAGAAAGGCGATGTGTGGCGTTTGAAAAATAATGAGCTTGGAAATGCAGTAACCCCTTTTCTTGAGTGCTGTGAGTAAGGAACAAATGACTTATTCTCCCCCTTATATTTATTCTCCAACATCACGATAGCTGGCCATTGTTTAAAAATGACAGTGATGGACTGCTCATTGGTATTATTTTGACACACTATAAAACATCACGCACATTGGGGTGGAGAGAGATTAGGAATCGATACCTAGCACTATTTCCAGTTACCCCGTGATTCATAAAGCCTGTAAAAAATTGTGTAAATATAAACGTCTTGGAACAAATAAATAGCTCTGTCAGCTCACAATGCAAAGACATCCTTTTTGTCTTTGACATCTGTTTTTTTTAACTAAATATTTTTTCTGATAATATTAACACATGTCAGTATTAAGAGGATGTTAAGGGTTGGCTGGGTTGTGGCATCAGCAGTGAGAAAATTGTCCAACTGTGGTACCCACCCAATACCCATATATAGTTACTCTATACAAATGTGCAGAAATTATCCATAATATACCACAGTTGCAAAAGAGAAACTTTTTATGTAGTATTTCATCACTTGACAGAGGTGCATAAAGGTATAATGGCTCCTCTGCCGGTTTTACCACAGTTCTAAAGTGCACCATACGGTAACAATATTTTAACAAAGCCACGGGAACACATCCTTGAAACACGGCACAGTTTGTCAGAGATTGAACCTGGCAACTGCAATACAGCATCTCAATCTAAGCAACATAAATATATTCACGTAAATACTCACATCAATCTGTACTGTAACTATATGAACCCAATATACCACAATAGATAGCGGGCTGAAGTGGTGAATTTAAAATTGGACACAAACTAGTAAACTTTGATTGTGATCATCAACCAATCATCAACCTGTGCAGGTGCGTGCTTGGTGTGTTTTGTTATTTGTTAAAACATATTCATTCGGTGATTCTCAGTTTTGAACTGTCCTTGGAGAACGGCTAGGTAAGATACCCTAAGGTTTACATACTCCCATAGATAACCTGTTGTTATATACAGTAAGTTAGAAACGAGTGGCTGTCCCTTTATATGTTGTAGCAGTTAGGTTAGTTGTATAGGGTTTAGCTTGTAACAGGCAGGGTAAAGGTGTAGGGAAGACCTGGGCCCTTATTGTTTATTTACAGACCGCTCGCCTGGCCGTTCTTCAAACCTGAATTGGTAAGCCTCTCTTCGTTGTTTGATCCCCTTGTTGTTGTTTATTTCTAAATGTTGTACCGAAATAAAAAACCCACGGGACAATTCTTTTTACTACTTTGTCTGAGTTGTACTTTCTTGTCAGTTAGTGCTATCCCCTGTTCTCCTGTTTACGTGTGGGCAGTTGCGTTCCTCTCCACCAACGAGCCATAGGAGGGACATAACAATCTCATATTTAAAAAAAAAACATTGCATGGTTTGCAGTACACACCTCCAGTATGAAAACATTATTTGTTGGCTAGATTTTAATTATCACCATGGATACATACATACATGCCCTATGCAATTGCACAATTAAATCACCAGGTTTCTACACAACTACAAAGTTAAGCTTGGCAGCTTAACATTTTGGTGAAACTCATATTTCTAAGGCCACATTTTTAAATCTGTTACATTAGCAATGTCCGCCGAAGAACTGTTTGTCGGGAGCATCATAAAATGGATTTCTCTAGCCAAGCAGCCCCACACACTGCTTTGTCCAATGCAAAGCATCGGTGTAAAGCTCAACGCGATTGGATTCTGAAGCAGTGGAATTTCATGTTACTATCTGGTAATCCGTCAGACAAATCTGGGTTCCGCGGAAACCAGGAGATTGCTGTCTGCCTGAATGCATAGTGACAACTGTGTGGTTAGGTGGACGAGAAATAATGGTCTGGGGCTGTTTTTCATGGTTCAGACTAGGCTCCTTAGTTCCAGTGAAGGAACATCTTAACTCTACATAATATAATGACATTCTAGACAATTCAGTGCTTTCAACTTTGCGGCAACAGTTTGGGGAAGACCTTCCTGTTCCTCAAACCCATCAAATAGCTTTGGGATTAATTGAAACACAGATTGCAAACATCATTGCCCAAACTCACTAATGCTCTTGTAGCAGAATGGAAGCAAGTCCCTGCTGCAATGTGCCAACAGCTAGTGGAAAGCCTTCTCAGAAAAGTGAAGGCTGTCATAGCAGCAAAGGGGTGGGACTAACTCCAATTTAATGTTCATGATTTTGGAGATGTTCGACAAGCAGGTGTCCACATACTTTTGGCCATGTAGTTTATCATGAATCATGTGCACATCTATAATGTTTGCCAATGTCTGGTAATAGTAGCACTTAAGGAGAAATATATATATTTCAAGGGCCATCATGACAGCTGACAAGCATTTTTTAATTCAAGGTGAACTGCAGCTGAACAGCCCTCTACTTTCTAAAGAGCATAGATTTCCACATGTCCTTGGACTACCTGACTGCTCTCCCAAGCTGCACAAGGTTCCGTTCAATGAATGGGCTTAGTGTGTATGCGATGTTGATTAAAATACTACATTGTTTTTATTTTCATCCACAGCAAAACAGTCTTCACCAGCATTGCTTCTGCCTGACCTTCAGGATCTTTCAAAAAGCAAGACCTTGCACACTTCCACCTAAAGTAAATCACATAAGAGCTGTGTGGAGTAAGCCCAATTCATTGGACCAAAACACGGGAGTTTTCTCGAGGATGGATTCTGTCTGATAAAGATGCTACAAATGCTGGTTATTCAAATGCAATTCTAAGATTTCATACTCTGGCTGATGCTGCTGAAATAATTACCTGGAAATTTTTACATCCTGTGAAAGGCGATCCTAGTGTAAATGACAGCTGAGGGCGAGGCTCGGACCACAATCCTCATTTTACATTTCTTACCTGAGCAGGTCCTGAGACAGGTATGGCTGAGACACTCGTGGGCAGTTTATAAAGTCCCTAAATTAACCCTCTCTGCCCTCCTATAAGCATGCACGGGATTACCTTCACTATGTAACCAAATATTGCACTATATGACCAAATGGTCAACTTGATCCAGACCCATTAGTTCCCAAGCCTTTAATTGAGTTAAAGAGTGTTTGGAATCCCGACAGTTAAGGTGATTTGTGCCTGCTTTCTTAGGTGCTGTCAAAACAACTTGTAACTGTAATGACATGTGATTATTGAGATTACCTTTAAGTTTTAAAAATATATGGTAATTGATTGTGGTTTCCTTACATACCGGACCAGAGAAGCAGAGTCAGCTATAAGATATTTTGTTATATATAAAGGGTTACAGTCTGGTACAACATTAAATAATTACCATAGTATTAATTACATTTTCTGTAACTGCTTATCAGATTCATGGTCGAGGAGTTAACATAGTACAGAATGTGTAAATCGCATAGACGAAAGGAGTAAATGTTTTGTTTCAAAGCCAATGAAAGGCAAATTTTGCAGTGTGCACATTTTTCCCAATCCCCAATGTCTTTCTGAAGAAAATTAAGTATGCAGATTTATATTCCTTATAACCCATGGGCGAAATCGAACAGAAAAACGAAGTTCCACTGGAGGCAATTAGCTCTCAGGTATCATTTTAAAATAAGGATTATCAGTAAAATCACAAATTGCGCTGTTAAATTGGCAGTGATTGGTGCGATAAAAAATTCTGGCAACAGTTTTGTTTTTTATTCTTTACTCTAGTCAGCAAAGAAAACCTCTGGTTGTTACATGGGTGGCTTGCCCACCCATGGTGAGTGGACGAGGGCAAGCAGACAGTAATGAGAACCGAAATATGAGAGATATTCTTCACCTCCAATGTGCTGGAGGCAACATTTTAAGTAGAAAAATATATGGTGCTGTCAATGCCATGCTTAGCTTATATTGAATAGATAAATAAACTGAAGCCTGTTAAGGACCTGGTTATTATTATCATTAACATCAACGCTTTTATACACAGTGACTTCATACAGCTGCACTGAAACATTAGTAAAGGCCTACAATAGCAACCCCTTTTCATTGGATCTGAATTTAACCATTACGGCACTTGCTGCCCACAAGTAAAACTTTGTTGTGTTTTGACAGTGCGTAAGAGGGTAGTTTTCTACCAGGAGATCCTCAATCACATGAGTTTCACAGACCCTCTAACTTTTAAACATGGTTTTTGTGGCTTAATTTTTTATTGGACTGTTTCTAACTGAACAAGCTACAGTCAGTGAATGAAAGGATAAGGCCTGTTTTGTCTTTTTCCTTTGGATATGAGTCGCCTGCTGTTTGTGACTCTCCCATTATTATTTTTTGCTCAAATAACTTAAAAGTTAACCCATGCTGTGCATTTTAATGACTACTGGAAACATATTCGGAAATTAAAGGCACCATAGTGCCGGTGGTAGTTATCGTAATATGTATGCAATGCAACATAATTTGGCCAATAAGAAGTGAAATTGCAGCAATGCATTAATTGCCCCATGTGGCACGGCTGTTCCTAATTACCTTGTCTCATGGGCAAGGTGGTGGATGTCATTTGTTTTACTCTCAGCAAGCGTGACTCCTTTGAATTCTAACTGCGTTATCACTGTAGTTTGAGTAAATCCCTCTGTGGATTTAGTGCCTAAAGTGATTGCTTAAGTAGATGGCCCCACTGACTTTTAGCTGCGAGAGCAGAGTATCATGAAAAGCAAGTAAAAGGGATTTTAACAATGACTCTAAAAACTGGTACTTGGCCACTATAAATTGTACATTGTTTGGAGGTGTTTATTCGCATCTTGAATCACAAAGTATGAATTGTCATCTTATTTTTATTATTTATAACCAATTAATAATGAAAGTTATTTAAATTTTAGCTACTTAAATTTCAGCTTCATTCTGCGCAAGTGTTCTTTCAAGGATATTATTGCTTTAATCTCTGTCATTTGCTGTGGGCATGCAAGGCTTGAGCACTGAAAGGGCTCAATAGGGTGGGGTCCCAGGACACAAATTCTCAGCTAGGCTAGGCGGAGGTTCAAAAACTCATCATATAAATTGACAAAAATTTCTCTGTACAAGCCAGAAGTTATTTTTTTAAACTATGTCTTGCCTGGTCGCACAAAATTCTTCCTCCTTTATATCTATCCCGAAAGCCCTCCACTTCCTGGTTTTTAAATCTCACATGACCAATAGGAGGATAATTGGAGTTAGTCGTTTATGTGGCATTACGGTTAGTCTAGTGCTGGGCCCCAACACTCCCTTTGCTCTGCCACAGATGAACACGGCTAACACTTGTTATATTTGTCACAAGCTGGAGAGAAAGTACAGAGTTTACATTTGGTTTTGGTTTCGCATTCCCCCCAGTGGCAGGCAGGAATCCGAGGCTTGAAAAGGAAAATTTCTTCTTTACCGTCTTCATCACTGCAGTGGGAGCCAGGCTGGTGTTGTCAATGGGGAAGGGTGAGGAACTTACATTTGTTTTCGCTTGTTGCGCTGCACACAGTCTGGCTGCACGTTGAGTGTCCTGTTATCTTGGAGGCAGACACAGGGAGGGCCAACAGCAGCCAGACGGATCTGTAACGAGCAGAGGGAGGCTGTCCCTGGAGTCTATTATATTTTTAACGTATTTTGGAATTTTAAATGGCCAAGTATTATACAAAATTTCTGCTTCCTTCCACTAAATACGGGAGGTTAGGGAAGTAGTATAATTAGTGAATTTCTGAACCAGTCACCTTTGAGCCATCGGCCATTTTATGTTCTACAAGGTAAATTTCTATTGTGACAGGCCTCTGTGCTCTCTCGGTCACACTCTACAAACTTTTGAATTTTTTATTTATTTTTTTGCTCCCAAGCAATTTTAAATATGCATCAAGTGACATTAAGCGGCGTTGTTATGAAACCAAATGAAAGTCCAACTGGGCAATTCCCTGCATGAGCCCGTGTTGACCAGAGGGAAAACGGAACTGCCAAACTGTGATTAAAGCATATCGAAAACTCGCTCAGGGACAGAAATTGTGCGTTTGTCAAGGCGTCCCAGGAGCTCTGCATGAGGTCAGCACACTCCAGGAATGATGAGGTTTATTGCATATACAAAAGCAGCAATAAACCTAAGCACTGACTATGAATTATACCATTGTGGAATATTAATTCCCATATTCTTATGTGGACGCCTTTGACAAATATGAATGTGTCTTGACTTATTATTGTTGTAGTGTTCCCAAATCTTGAAATAAAACCAAATACGATGGCTTTGTGTCATTAGGCTAGGACTTATTGATTGTACAGCCAAAAGTTAAAAGCATCTGTTTTCTCTAAATTTTATTCCCTTGAGTTTATTCAGGCTTTTGGGGTAAGACAAAGGCAGGGTTTTATATGTGTTGTGAAGCTTATTTTCAGTACACAGCCTCCCTGTGGTTTCTAACCCGCAATGAATCCACATCCACAGACAGCATTTTTTCTTTGTTAGTCCCATTGCAGTTGTGTGTTGTTACAAACAAGGGGTGATGAACTGCAACACAATATGAATTACTGAACTACAAATACAATACTGAATAAAAGCTATTTTCACAAAACATGATTTGTTTAAAACTATTTCTTTAATTACTACTCTTTACTCCATATATTTATATTGAGTCTCAGATTTATTTTACTGTGAAAATTACTCAAGGACCCTTTGGCCTCCTGACTTTCAATGCAAGGCAGAGTGTCTTACATCAAATTTTATTGAATCATTTGACCCTGGCCATTAAATTCAAATACAACATTTTTCAGACTGAAGGGGGAAGTGAACATATGACAACATGTTCATTGTATAAGGATTTATTTTGGTGCCCGTGACTCAGTGCTACAGAAAATACTATGCCCACCACCCCACCAATTGTGCAAGTGATTCATTCTTGTACCGTATAAATTGAGGCTCACTCACCCGTGGATAAACACCTTTTTTGTTATTATGCCAGTTTACATTTACATTTTCATTTTCTGTATTGATGCTACGCTTGATTATATTAGTGCGTCTTGCGCAGAAGGTGTAAGATGACTCAATAATGAACGCAAGTTGAATACATCATGCCAATGAAAATCTATACTTATTCTGCAGTATTATTCTGAAGTTTTTCCCCACGTTTTCTATTTCATTTTCTTAGGTGTACCTAATGCCGCTGTAATGCCTTTGAAGTCAGGGGATTAGAGGAAGAGGTGATAAATGCTATTTTCTTTTTTAGGTAAGCCCGTATTAAGCTTTACTCAAACCTTTCTAGGTCGTTATAAATGATGTAGTGCAGTGCAGTGAGGTGCAGTGCAGTTTGGTGACTTTTCTTGTTTTACTTAACTTTTGCTTAGTCAGCAGACAGCAAAGCATTCTGGACTTGAAATCAGAAATGTAACTTTGGCTTCCAATTTTACATTTTGTTGATTTCTGAATTTGAATCATTTTTTTTTTACTTAAGTGCATACTGTAAACATATAACGAATCAATTTTCTCAGAACACTAGCCTCAGATCATTCAAAGATTTTTATTATACGATAAAGGGAAATCAAAGCTTATTACATTTTATTGTTTAATTGCCAATTTGACAACACCTTGTAAAAACAGGTCATCCAATGAATTACGTGTTAATTGGCTAGGCTGATCTCTTTCCTACTTCATAAGTCTCAAGATTTAAAACCATGCTTTTACTTTTCAACAATAATTACTAATTGTTTTACCCTATTCACTCAAATTGAATATTATGTTATGTACATGGATATGGGAAACCATGTCTGATCTATAATCTAAAAGAAGAATCAAATGACAGTGATTAACTGAAAGCATTACAATAGTTGTGAACACTAAGCGCTGTGTTGCCAATCCAGACAGGTAGTACTAATAAACCAAAAGGTTGGAAGAGCGTCCTTAAGATTATATTTCGGAGTGCAAAGCACTTGTGCACATCTGAAGATACGTTTTAGGAAAACTGAGGCTCTGACCTAATTGGAAAACTGTGTCCAAAATAATCACAGGCGACACAGGCCAATTAGCTATATTCTATTAATCGAAGAAATAGTGCTAAAACAATACAGTTGGTATGATGAAAGAAAATGCCTTATTAACAGAGAGGTTACTCTTGGAAGTAGTTTCAATACAATTCAATGACGTCATGGGGTTGACAAGAAAACATATTTGCCAAGCTGCTGAAAGTTTATCAGAAGGTCACAGGATTGGTGAGACAATACTCATTTGGAGAACTTCCAATTGGTGGCCATCTGCACCTGTAGACAGGAAACAAATTTATCCTAAAGATCATTAAATAAGGGCTGTGCACAAAATACATATGTGTGACTGGTCTAAAAAAAACCTGTTGGATGTCGGTACTGTGTTTTTGCCAATTATTATTTTGTGGAAATTGAGTCATTTGATTATTTAGATTGTGTGAACTCTGTAAATTGTTATGATGTTATATCAACACGAGACTCTTTTTCAAGAATTTGAAACGCTTGTCAATGTGAAAACTAGCAACCGTAGCTCAGCCAACTGAGTGAGCGTTTCAGCAAAGCAAGAAGTGCATTAGTCAGTTGATCATGTAAACAAAGAATCAGTCAATGAACACTAGTTCAGATCCAAAATACTTAGCTAACTTGTTGGAAAGTGAAATGTAATTTACAGGGTCCGTTGTTACGATATTACAGAAGACCGCTAAGCAACATTGTCCATTTCATTCAGCTGAGTTTTTTAACCTAGCCCTGCTAGCAAACATGATATTTAAGCTTCAATTTATACCACTTAAAATGTTACCACAATTATGTATTTGTACAACTGGAAATTTACTGAAATGATTCAGCCTAATTTAACATTAATTCTGGGTCTTCAACCACCAAGGTTGTGCCTATGTGTTCGATATCAACCAATACAGCAAACGGCTGCCCTATACTAGTTTGACATCATTGAGCAGATAAACAGTGAATGAGAAAAACATCCGGTAACAACAGCCTATAACAACAGGCTGTGCTCTGCACTTTGACAAGTTGTTAGTTTGAATGTGTTTTTTTTTTTTTTTTTTTGGAAAGGAATAAAGTTAAATCAGACATTAAAGTGTTCCATGTAACACATTACTAATGGTTCGTAACGTACATACAAGATCAGCCCACTGTAGCCTTATGTTGCCCTGGGGTGAATTACATGGATTGAGAATCTCATGGAACAGCGGCTTTCATAAAATGCTTATGCTTCATGCTCTAAATACGACACAAAGCCAAGCAGATAACTACAGCTTCCTTAATTCAAGCCAGTACTCGTTTGATCCTAAATGTAAACAGTCGGTAAAAATGTCTCCTGTGGTAGCTATTTCGTGAGATATTTCCTCCTTAGATATGCATGTTCTGTGTTTTCAAAGAGATGAGATTGCAGTTTATTATTAGCGTTGTTTAGAGCTTCTTTCCAAGAAAGGTGTCACTCGATTTGGATACACTCACTTACCCAATAGAGCTGGCAGTACAGGGCAATTTTAGTAAAGGGCGTTTATTACAGACAATTACAAATTTAGGGGGAAAAAATGAAACACATTGATTTACATAAACAGAGTAATTAATCAAGTTGACAATACTTGGTATGTATTATCTACTGCCTGCTCCATTGTTCCAAGCTGGCCCCAAGCTTTGTTGGGCCCTGGTCAAGTCACAGTCCCAGACTGCAGGAGGACTTTGTGGCCAGCAGTGCCTATCCTCCAAGAAACCCTTTACAGTCACATCAGGCTACAATGAAAATACTCAAAGCACTTCAAGACAAGGAGAACAGAACACAACTACATCGTAACCCCATGGCCCTCCTAGTAAAACTCCCTGCTGTACTGAACACCTACTACAGTAATTAAGGGGGATACTAGCATGCAAGGTTTATAACACAAAAAAACAACAGCAGACTCACTTAACACCACAACATGAAACTTAAATGCTTGTGCCTCGGCCAATAACGTGAAAAACCTGGTGGTATCCACAAGTAGTGGAGACAGCATCTTCCATCCCTCTGTATCCCATATGAGACTCATGACCACGTGGGAAAACCACGACAGTTATAAGCAGGAATAACCAGGTTTTTAAAAGTTTGTAGGTATGATAGAGTGAAAGGCTTCTCAAGAGATTCTACTGTTTGTGGGTGTATAATAAGTGTCTTATTATGACACTTTGATGACAGATGCCTACATTATGAATTAAAAAACTACCAGGCATGATTTGGACATTTTCTCTCCTATTACCATATAAGTATGGCTATCCATTCGTATTAGTTCATTGGTATATTATAAGGTCGAGAGAACCACCATACCTTAGTGGCCCTCTTAAATGATGAAAGCTCTTTGGAGAGGCACTTCAGTGCCACACCATGAGTAGGGAGGGGATGCCACACAAGTGAAAGCCATCCTGATGATTGGATGACTGTGGTAAATGTAATCTGTTGCAATGAATAAAAAAGGCACACTCTCCCTATGGGCATAATATGACTGGCAAGCAGAGTGGAGGAATAACCATGTCTGAGAGATATGGTATGTGAAGAAGAACTTATAATTTTCAAATTGCCCGAAGACTGCAGTTCCACTTTATGATCTGTGAAGCTAATGTTCATTTGCCACCCAGGAACAGTCTGCACAGCCTAATGAGCCTAGCAGTTTTAAATGGTCCCATTGAAGGGGACATTTCTGCATTTGATTTAACAGTAAAGGAAAATACATTTTCTTAAAAGTGACAGATTTTTTATTATAATTATTTTCATAGCAGCACCCTGTGAATCCAAAGCCATTGCAGACTGGTGGTTGGGAGGCAGTAACATGCTGAATGCAGAGGGAAATATGTGAACCTTAATTAAAAATAAATGTACTCCAGTGAAATTAATATGTACCAAACAAAATACACTTGAAGGATAAGAATTGGCATAGGTAATGCAAGAGGGATTATTTGATTGCCTAATTTTCATTTTATATGATCTAATATTTTTTTATGTTTGTGAAGTACAACACAATTTAGTTTTTAGTGTCTAGACCTCAACAAAATATACATGGAACACATTAAAAGTCCATTATACTTTGCTTTGCGTCTAGTATAAATACCTGTGGGTTGGATTTCTACAACGGCTACCAATTCTTATAAATTCCACCTTTGTAATTGACTGGAATGTTTTATTTATGAGTTATTGAAATACAACACACATACTTAATTTAGTATTTTCTAATTTATTTTTTAATCAATAGAACTTTCCTTGCCTAGATCAGATTATTTTTTACAATTTTGATAATTTTTTTGCGGGATTAGAAAATTGCTACCTATGAAGTATTGATCCAAAGCTGCCGAGTTGTAAAGAGTAGTAATATTCACTTAGATACAGATATTTAAAAAATAATCTTTCTATGGAAAAATCGATACATTTTTACAATGTTTACTTCATTTAAGATTGCTCTTGAATAAGTTCTGAATTACAGAGACAACTTAGAGTTCGCAGATAATTACTTTCATTGCCTGAAAAGTTGAAACAGCATACTCTATATGGACAAAAGTATTGGGACACCTACACATTACAGCTACAGGAGCTTTTATGAAATCCTATTCAAAATCCATAGGAATTAATATCGAGTTGGTCCCCCCTTTACAGCTATAACAGCTTCAAATCTTCTGAGAAGGCTTTCTACAAGATTTTGGAGTGTGTCTGTTGGAATTTTTGCCCATTCTTCCAGAAGAGCATTTGTGAGGTCAGACACTGATGTTGGACGAGATGGCTCACAATCTCCGTTCTAGTTCATCCCAAAGGTGTTCGATAGGGTTGAGGTCAGGGCTCTTTGCGGGCCAGTCAAATTCTTCCACACCAAACTCATCCAACCATGCCTTTATGGACCTTACTTTGTGCACTGGGGGACAGTCATAATGGAACAGAAAAGGTCCTTCCCCAAACTGTTTCTACAAAGTTGGAAGCATAAAATTTTCCATAATGATGCATTAACATTTCCCTTCAGTGGAACTAAGGGGCCTAGGCCAACCCCTGAAAAACAACCCCATAGCATTATGCCTCTTCCAGCAAACTTTACAGTTGGCACAATGGAGTCAGGCAGGAAACGTTCTCCTGCCATTCGCCAAACCCAGACTCGTCCATTAGACTGCCAGATAGAGAAGCGTGATTCGTCACTCCACCGAACACGTTTCCACTGCTCCAGAGTCAACAGAGCATTGGCGACTTTTACACACTATACGTCTCAGCACTCGACGACCCCGCTCTGTAACTTTACGTGGTCTGCCACTTCGTGGCTGAGTTGCTGTTGTTCCTAAACGCTTCCACTTTGCAATAATACCACTTGCAGTTGATCGTGGAATATCTAGGAGGGAAGAAATTTCACAAACTGACTTGTTGCAACGGTGGCATCCCATTACAGTATCACGCTCGAATTCCGTGAGCTCTTTAGAACGACCCATTCTTTCACAAATGTTTGTAAAGGCAGACTGCATGGCTAGGTGCTTGATTTTATA
>JAOYSI010003075.1:0-13100 GCA_025775065.1 Hiodon alosoides
CAGGAAACCGCCCCCCCACTCACACTGCAGGAAACGGGCAAAATCCGTCACCTCCATGAACCCCCCCCACCCTCCCGAAAACCAATGTAATCTATGTTCGACCTTTTCGCATTTCACGGTGAATAGGAATCAGTCCTATTTTTCTACTGCCTTTTCATGTGTTTCTCAAATCAAGGTTACTGCCTATTCACTGCTTGTCTCACGCGCCCTGATAACGCAAGGCTATGGTTTCTCAAGCTCTCTCATTCCCTCATACTACCGACATATCCTTTGTGTATTTACAGATTCATTATACCTGTGTACCATTTTGTTTCACTCACACCTTTCCTTTCCATCAGTATCACAAACACCCACGTTTTACCCATTAAAGTACATCACCAAATATTGGTCTTATTCAGAGTAATTTATGATACCTAAGATTTCTCATCTTCGCTGAAAAAACTGAGGTAATGATCATCATTACCCAAAATTGAAATCTCTGAAAACTTCAGGTGTTCGGATTTTTGACAGACAAAAGAGGGTTGGGCCTAACACAAGGTCATGTCTCACAAGGTCAAGGGGCTGAAACTTACTGAACAGTGTTGGAAGAATCTCGTAAGGAGTATCTTGGTTTAAAGTATGAATAAACAACACCGCAGAACACATTTCTGCTGTTATAACCAAGCACAAACCAAGCCTGTGTCAGAACACACGTTGTTTCACACAATTGTCTTGCTGATGGAGTCTTAAAGCGGGAGTAGAGAGATTTGAGATTGAAGTGAATAGTGAGTGCTGTCGTTCTGTTTGTAAATGCAGTTATTAGGATGGTCAGGGATGGTTCTGGAGTACATACTGTACTCCATGAAAGTGGGGCTTTTTTGAGGGGAATCTAGAGATGTGGAACTGAGAAATGGGTTTTTCTGGCTCAAGGACGCGGATCCCTCTCAGCACAACATGTGATGTGATAGGCTGATGCATCTTGGGTAGTGCGCTGTTGTGTTTGAGTGCATTTGTCATTAGCCTGGTTCTGCTGGATACTATTGGATTTTAAGCGACTTTATTCTAGTGCGACAACGCGTCAATGTGACGAACACTGTCCAAAGGACAAATAGATTATCATCATCATATACTGTACTTGTCTGAAGCATATCCTTGTCTGAGGTGGTGGACATTTCCTGACCTTTCTCTGACTTGAAAGGCAACATTATATTTTTCTTGGATACTATCTATCAGTCAATCACTCAGCTGTTAAAAATACATTAACAATACAGGATTACATCAGACTTTTTATTCACAGCACTGACAGCGGTAGGCAATGGAGAAGATTGCTCATTAATTAATGGACATACCACATGACTGTTTTACACTGACATTGGACAATGACGCAGTAAACCTTACAATCTGGTAAAATGGGCGCATCACACTAAAATGCTAAATATATTCTTATTAGCAGTTGTATCAGAACCTGTCTCCTTCCTTTATGATTACATCTTCTAGGCCCAGGCAGCAGTCTAAAGAGATGCTGAGACCTTGAATAGCTCGAACAACGCAGTGTGTTGCAAGTGTTGTAGAAAGACGGATTGGTTTGTGAGTGTATCCAGGCAGCTCTACATGGAGGAGGCTTGAGCGGTCCTATCCTGTTCTCAATACGCGGTCCTATCCTGTTCTAAATACGCGGTCCTATCCTGTTCTCAATAAGCGGTTCTCACTCCTATTCTGTTCTCGATAAGCTGTCTTATCCTGTTCTCGATAAGCGGTCCAATCCTGTTCTCGATAAGCGGTCCTATCCTGTTCTTGATAAGCAGTTCTCATTCTTATCCTGTTCTCGATAAGCGGTCCTATCCTGTTCTCGATACGTGGTCCAATCCTGTTCTCGATAAGCAGTTCTCATTCTTATCCTGTTCTCGATAAGCGGTCCAATCCTGTTCTCGATAAGCAGTCCTATCCTGTTCTAAATATGCGGTCCTATCCTGTTCTCAGTAAGCGGTTCTCACTCCTATTCTGTTCTCGATAAGCTGTCTTATCCTGTTCTCGATAAGTGGTCCAATCCTGTTCTCGATAAGCGGTCCTATCCTGTTCTCGATAAGTGGTCCTATCCTGTTCTCGATAAGCAGTCCTATCCTGTTCTCGATAAGCAGTCCTATCCTGTTCTCGATAAGCGGTCCTATCCTGTTCTCGATAAGTGGTCCAATCCTGTTCTCGATAAGTGGTCCAATCCTGTTCTCGATACGCAGTCCTATCCTGTTCTCGATAAGCGGTCCTATCCTGTTCTCGATTAGCAGTTCTCATTCCGATCCTGTTCTCGATAAGCGGTTCTCATTCCTATCCTGTTCTGTCTAATGCCGGAGATCCCAACAGATCATTTTCACAGCTGAGAACAGGTGGGACGCATCTTGGTGCAACTTCATAGGAGATTTTGTGTGTCCCCCTTTACAGTAAAAAACATAAAAAAGGGATCACCAAAATAACAACGTACTGAAAATGGAAAATATCCCTTGGGTTCTCACACACAGCAGGATGATACAAAATGGACCACTCAAACTAGAGGACTTAGTGAAAGGGTGGAGGAACGGCATCAGAATTAAAACAGATATTATTATTATTATTATTATTATTATTATTATAATGATGATATCTCGCTACTGCTACATGCAGTACTGCTGTGCATGTCAGTGCTGTTGTGCGTGTCAGTACTGCGGAGCATGTCAGTGCTGTTGCGCGTGTCAGTACTGCGGTGCATGTCAGTGCTGTTGCGCGTGTCAGTACTGCGGTGCATGTCAGTGCGGTTGTGCGTGTCAGTACTGCTGTGGGTGTCCATAGGTACACATGCGGTAAGAATTTCCAGCTAACTCTCATTTGAATTAATGTGTCTTACCATGTATTGTGTCTCGCTGCGTGTTTACCAAATTACCAGTGATTAAAGTTCCTTGGGTGTCCGGAAAGTGCTACAGAAATTACATGTATTATTGTTATTCTTCTTAAAACTTTGTTGTTTTAAGTCCTTTGATGCTGAAGCTCCATTTCAAATCTCTTGCAGACATATTGCATTCTGTTTAATCCGGTTCCCGGCACCCTGCACCCCCCCAAGCAGGCCCGCTGGGATGTCGCCTGGCGCATTGGAAGAATTCCCCACAAAGAGGGGCTACCTCGGGGGGAGCTTCCCGTGGCACAGGAAACATATGTCCCTAGATCCGAAGATCTGCCGGGATGGCGAAATTCAAGTTTTGATGAAACATTTGAGTCACTCAGAACTGGCCATTACCATGGATTTTACCCGATCTCAGGGAAAATATGGGTGGGAGGAATTATGCTTTTAGCTCCTGCCAGTTTAGAATAGATAAAACATAACTTTTAAAGCAGTCAATAGCATTGGTGTCAGAAAAAATTAACTAGACAACAGTGGTCAAAGCTGGGGCATTCAAACGGGTCAATCAGGGACACTGGGTCAATCAGGGACACTGGGGCAAACAGGGACACGTTGAAGGAAAACGTTTATATAACATTTATATAACATTTTCCAGACAGTTCATGCATCCAGAGAGGTGATTTTTACTTCACAGAGCTAGAGGAGACAGGGTGAAGGGACAATGCGTACATTAAGTATGTTACATGTTTTTATATTATTTTTAACCAGGCTCAAAAATCTGCCCAGCACATATTTTTCCAAACCTCATATTTGATCTTGAGCGTTAAGGTTATATAGCGTGGCCTTTGAAGGTGACCCTGGCAACCCTGTGTGACATCTGCACAAAAGAGAAGTTCCACCTGCCCAGACACTGGGCCAATCCACGACCTGTCAGTGTCCGACCTGTCAGTGTCTGACCTGTCAGTGTCTGACCTGTCAGTAACCATCTCGCCATGTGTCATTTTTCCTTGTGTTCTATTCTAAGCATCCAGAGAGCTCATTGTGAACAACGCAGCGCTCAACTACAGCATAATTAACGGCTGTTCAGCAGTGCCCATAAATATGGATCACAACCTTGCAACAATATAAAAATGCATTTGAATCCAGCATACTCAATACTCAATCTGGACAATTCATTGAATTTATTGCTACTATTATTTTTTTATATTAGGGGGATAGAATAGAAGTTAGCTAAAAATATAAATAATCATATAAACTGAATCTGACCCAGACTGATCAGGTTGGTTTGCCAGTGAAAAGACCGCTTTAACTGTTGAAATATTGAATTATGAAATCTGTCACTTCGCCTGAATAAACTATACAGCGCAATTACATTTTTTGTACATCTGATATTCTCAAACATATAACATCAGCAACGTGCAAGCAAGAAAGCTGTGCTAGAAACAAGTTACTCATTTTAAAATTGAAAAAAGGTCTTGGAAGTTAGGTTAAATGCATTAATACAGTCATCTTTCACACTACAGCCATTAGCATTCAAGGCGGTTCATATTCAGCGTTTTATAAATATGAACCAACACGGTTACAGCTTTAGTTGGCCTTCAGATCAAACATTTCCCGTCTCGGCTTTCTGACCTCAGTCAGACAAAGGCACTGGCCTGGTCTTGGCCAGGTACGTTTTGAGACGCGTTTGCCTGTCTGTTAGTTTAACGGATAGGGGGTGGTTTAGATCCGAAAGCACCCTGCAGAAGAGGTATGCCCTCGCCCTCATCCTCCCTGTCAGCGGGACGGAGCCAGGTATCCCTAAACAGACCAGTGTAAATAACATCCTGTGGCGCCCACCACAGAGACCTTCATTGACAGTTCACAGGATGTGACCCCATGATTAAGGGTAAAGAAGGCTCATTAATGATGCAGAGAAGCAGTTAATTACCCTCCCGCCCCCACTTCCGTCAGATCTTTAAGCTCTATACCCCCTCCTCCATTCAACGGGTAACCTACAAAAATACAGGCAGAGACAAATATGGACCCGGATTCATTATTAAAACATATAAATCATAATTTGTTAACCTTTACTAAAATGCAGTCTTTCAACTCTCCGAGTGCCCTGCGTTGTTCCAAACGCGCAATCATCCACCGCAGGGGAATGAACACGTTTACATCAGTTGGTATTCCCCTGCAATGGGTGGGAACTGAGTTTGTATTATAACACTTAAATATTCATGCAACGCACATCAGCGCAACTAAGGCTTCCGTTGTATTGAATAGCTTTTTTTATTTTTATCAGTAGAGGAAATTAGAAGCTTACAAAAAAGGAAACGTAATTAAATACAATTTTATTGAATGCAATTAGCGGGTTGTTTGATTTGGTCCAAATCTAGGTTTCAGTTTTTTCACAGGCGTAATCACACAACCACGTGATCGTTGATCTGATTCTTCGCAGCACCATTCCTAAAAGTGCGCCATGCGTACAGTGCTATTACTAATTAAGTTATTATTATTATTATTATTACTGGGTTATTAAAAAGCGTACCTCCTTCAAAATGGTGATTGACCGTCGTGAGTCGCGTGATATGCGATACAATCAAAATTATAAAAACAAATTGGATCTAATTTGATTGCGGAGATCAGTTTGAGAGCAGGATTGTCTAAACCGGTTTTTGTTGGTTATTCCGAACAGTCGTTCCGGGAACATTTTATTTGATTTAATTTAATTATTTTGCCGTGACTGGGCCTACTAGTAAACAGGAAAGGGAACGCCAATATCTGCCCCACACTGACGGCCGCTTTGTTACACTCAGTTATTGTTTTCTCATTCAGCTGACGCGCTTATCCACGGCGTTTACTTAAAATACTTCGATTAACAAGTACTTGATTAAATTAATTTCCAATTAAATGTAAACTGATCTATTGCAAACAAGGTAAACAGCGTTTTTTTTTTTAATCGTTTTGTGGCAGGTGTCCAATGCCAGTGTCAGACTCGCTTTTTGTGTTTAAATTTAAATGCCAGAAAAGCCATTTATTTAGGCACCTTAGCAAAAATCTGAGCCCAATCATCAGCGTATATATTTACCGCGTGGAGTGGAGTGTCTAAATTATTCAGACGATATTGCAGTCCCCCAGCATAACCATTCCTTGACGTGAACTTTATATCGCAGGCCTCGGGAAAGGATTTATCAATCCTTCCCTCGTTCCGCGTTTACCTGAGTGTATACGTCAAGCAACCAGTGAATGAACGTCAGGATATCGATTTTTTTTCCAGCGCCAGTAGGCCTATTTGCTACTGTCCTTAAAATGGGGACGCGTTAAAGACGAACAATGTCGAAAAAACTGCAGTTTGATCCCAATTAATCCCAGCCTATTGTAAATCTGACAACTTTAAAATTGAGTAGCCTATAACAGTTATGTTAAACTTGAGGAAGGCGCAGGTGTTGAGGAAGTAGAGACACGCCCCATTAAAAGCTAGACTGGCGATATTAGGCTCTGGTCTACTGTTAGTAGACATGGCCTCCCGTGTGTCGCCAGTCCAGGCAGATTTGTCCAATATGACAACTCATATATTAAACTTGCTATAGCTGCTATCGCTGTAATTGCATCCCAAGGAGATTACATCCTTCCTTGTCAATGGCCATTTCAATTAGGCCACCGGGAGGAAGGAAGGACATGGAAGGTTTTTCATTAACCCCGATCTTTAAGTTTGACCGCTTCTCATCGACAAAACTCATCAATAAGTATGAATAATCTAAGCAGGAGGAGCGCGTGAACATGAAGAAAACGAGTCCAGGAGGCTGCCTTGTCTTGGTGTAATGCCTTATTTTTTTGGAATACTGTGATGTGAACTCTTAAGAACAAATATATGGAAAATGCGGAGACTTCAAAATGTATCAATTATACAATAAGCCTATTGTTTCAGAAATAGAAACAACGTCCCAATGGATATGTATTGTTTTGCACATGTTTTTGCACAATTAAACTTTCAACGGTTAGGTAAGACGTAATGAGGCGTATAAGCAGTAGCACGCCCACCTGCGTGACTCAACATGTCGACCACCTGAAACCACGCCTACACCCCCGCGTCTGATTGGTAGTTACGCACTGTCTCCCATCATTTAACAAACCAGTCCTAGATCGATAACTCACCGTAGTCTGATGTTGCGAGATCGCGGAGTTAAACCTATCCTCTTCCATCCGTTTGAAAAGGACGCACATTCTCTGCCACGAAGACATTCCACTGAATTCATCTACAGTAGTGGGAGCCACTGCATAGCTAAACACCTGAAGGTAATAAGTGTTAAGTTTATTAACATTACTGTATTTCTCATTGCTAAATTTTATCATTACCATAATTGTATCATGTGAACTGTTATTTTTGCTTAGAGTTTGATGTTTTATTAGTCGAGGAAAATTGAATTGTCGAAATAACTCTGCGGTTTTTTATTGGTAGCCTAGTTGTCTAAGAACAATGAGCGACTGTGAACTTTCTAAAAGGTTCGAAAGTAGCGCAAGTAAAGCTTTACGGGTTTTTACATCCCTTTTTTAAACTACCAATTTAAATGTCAAATATTTCATCTAAAGTCTCTAAAAACTTGAAAGTATTTAATTGTTATTAATTAATATTTTATTTGTTGATAAATTATGTGCTCTTTTCAAGGACGTTCAGAAACGTCGGATAATTCGATTTGTAAAAAGGATAAGCAAGCAAGCAAGTTTATTTGTATAGCTCAATTCATTTATAAAAGCAATGCAATGTGCTTTACAAAGAAAAATAAAATACAAAAAAATGAAAATAGAAAAATAAAATACTAATAGAATTAAAACGGAAATAAACATAGCTTGTAAATTCCATAGTTAATTCCATATGGTAGTTATAAAAGCTGCAAGGCTACCATAAGGCCCCCGAATGCGTTCTATTTTTCTCAGTATCCCGTTCCCTGCCATGTTAGAAACATACAAGATATCACAGGTCAATTTAATTGATTACTATTCCTGTAGAAGTTGTGCGCGCACAACGTTACACGTTACACTTTACGTATATTGGATATATTAGGGAATGAGGTGAGAGGGTGAGTGGTGACAGATTTTTTTTTTTGTCTATGTGCGGTTAAGGCCACCTTTTGAGGGCATACATTTACTATTATGCTGATGTCGTTCCTCAGATTAAATGTATGTCATCAAAAAGTAAATGGTTATAAACGAATTGGTAAATGATATATAGTTTTAAATACTCATATATTGAATAGTGTTCTCATTCACTCGCCACACGTGGTTGTTGTTTTTTAGTAATAATAATAATTAATACTGTTATTGGATCAATGAGTCCGATCACTGAACGGAGCGTCCTCACCTTGCACACCCGTTTTCACGTCCAGTTCGTGCCGATCCGGTGCCCTGGGGAGGAGACAATGAGAAGCGGAATGCTGCTGGCGGTCCTGTCTCTGATGGTGACTCTGCGATCATGTCAGTCAAGCTGCGAAGAGCAGGAGTCGCAGAGAGGGGAGCTGGAGGTAAAACTGTTCATGTTTTTACCGTTTGATTTGAGTGAAGTCCCTGACTCTACTGACTACTTGTACGACCCCGTTCCGGAAATGTTGTGTCCGAGGGGGGCAGACATTACTGGAAACTGTTAAACTTTTAATCTATTGAATATTCTGAACAGAAAAAAAAATAAATGGATTGACATAGGACATAATAACCTCTACAGGACAGTCCGAGTTTTGCCAATATCCTGAAGCGGTATAGCGACATAGATTACGATAGCTTCGTGGGTCTGATGGGCCGAAGAAACGCGGGTAAGTGGGAAATATATCGATTATATTTGCTATATCTGTTTGCATGATCCGTGCGTTGCTATTACCATTTTAAAAGAGCTAAAGTTATTGACTTCTTAAATTCGTTAGCAGTTCATGCATAAAGCAAGCGACACTGTTAGGAACTTTTAGCACTTTCCGTTTGACGATTGTAAGTAACCTAAACGTACTTTGGCTAAGTTAATCGTTTATTTGGCCTTTGTTGCATGCATACTGACTTACAAGTAACACGTCACTTAGGGCTTGTGAGTTTTGTTGTCGCGTTAAAATGGAAGACCACGAGTTTAGTAAGCGATGATCGGCGATGATACAAATTCACCTGCAAGCAGTTTATGGTCACAAGTGTTATAAAATTATTTTTAATTATCCATTGCCATTACAATAATAACGAAATAATTATATTGGGATCGTGTTTTGATGGTACTGTTGCATAAAAAAAGGTGAAGTATTGCAATTATAAAATTACTTTTATGATGCGTGTAAAAACGTATATATGTCAAACAATTATGATAATATTTACTATTGTAAAAAACATCTGTCTATTTTGACACTTGATTATCAATATGCCCCAACGTTACAACACAACTTAATGATGTTTTCCAGGGACAGATGGGATACAACCTCCTCATAAAAGTAAGTTCTAATCCTGACATAACGTTAGTCTTATTATTTGGTTTATTTAAGTTTTCTTCATTACAACAAAAAAGTATTTAAGGTCGGTGAAATATAACAACTGTAGCCCTACATTGTACATATTGCAGTACAGAATATTAATCAGTAAATGTATGACATAACAATTATAAGCGCGTATCTTTTTCAGGGGATATGCACGATGTCTTTGTGGGGCTCATGGGTCGAAGAAGTTCACAGACCGGTGAGTCGGTGGGAGTGTCCGAGGTTCTTCTGCCACACACAAAGGGCTCATGCGCCCTCTTGCGACAGTTTAGCAGAATTGCAGATAGTTTTATCCCATTTCTCAAACGGATGGGTGACTGACAGTGACTTACTCGGTTCACTCGGGTGTTTTGTTTTTTTTTAATATTCGGTGACGCTGCAATGCTTTCGTAGTGCTGAGTGAATCGATTCAATGACTGAACTACCCAGGGCAAGGAAGGCGAGCACAAACACCACGCCCTTTCTCTGCTTGACCATGTCGTCTGTGTACTGACAGGCAACGCACGCCCCTGGAGAAAGGCCTACCCTGAGAGGAGAGGAGGCACTTTCTATACCAAATGCAAACTGAGGTGACTGGGTTTCTTTCTTCTTTTTTTAAATCTAAGGCGGGGCTCGGTAGACAACGCTAATGTGGGGTTAAGCCAGTAAGGATTAGATTGGCCAATCGATTACCTACTGCAGTACAGAATCTTCCAGGGATCTGCTACTGTGGTATCAGTTCGCATACGCAATCAGCGAATTCCTATGTCAGTATAAAAAGGTGGTCTGTCCTCTTAAAGGCTTCTCACTCGCACAGTCGCGAAGACCCAATACTTTCTTGTTGGATTATGGCTGGTGAATCTACGGGGGAGTATGCGTGTTTTATCTATAACGGCAGCTCGCTCCGTCAAATCCGTGGTTATCGGGTGATATTTTGTTAACCTTGATGTGCGGCTGCCTCTCGCACCTTGGACCTGGTTCTTCGTTACCTTGTTTCGCTGATCTTTACTCAAATTGTGTTTCACATCTGACACAT
Organism: Hiodon alosoides; assembly: GCA_025775065.1. Classification (NCBI taxonomy): domain Eukaryota; kingdom Metazoa; phylum Chordata; class Actinopteri; order Hiodontiformes; family Hiodontidae; genus Hiodon; species Hiodon alosoides. Next base: position 10,340 of record JAOYSI010003075.1, read on the forward strand.
GAGCTAGCCGTTATCCGCCCTTTAAACTAATCGTTTCCCTCCCCCTCATTACCGTATATCGAAGGTAAACAGTAAACTTGAAACAGTCCGACCCATGAACGTCATGGCTGTTAACCTGCGGAGGTGTAAGATTATACATAACGTTATCTGGGTGGCACCTTCCACATTAACGTTATCATTCACAATAAACAAACCATTACAAACTATGAAACCGATAGCAACCTACTTTCTAGCAAATCCAAATTTGACAATACAATTACCCAGATAACATAACAATTACAACATTAATGGTTAAATTAAATATCTAAACGTGTTTAACAATTGTTATAACGTATAAAGTCTGAAGTTTATAACAGGAAGATTAAGTTCGGTAAAACTCAAGCCAGTGGGTCTGACTGACATGTACTGCTCTGTTACAGGTTTCGTCGTGGAGTGTAGGCGAGTTTCCGCCCCGCATCTGTCCGAATGTGCTAGCAATCTGCCTAGTTTACACCTTTCTGTTAGTATTGTTGTTGTTGTTGTTTAAAATCACTTAGTGCAAAGAGCAGCGTCTGTTTCTTTAAAAAAAAAATGTTAAAAAAAATATCCCGCAAAACTGAACAGTTAATGTGGAGCATTTCAGAAGCACCTCCATTACATGTGACGTATGTTTGACGTTTGGTAAGTTTGAGATCCCGTTTGGTTGATCTAAAAGTAGTCTTAATCAGTCTGGATACCTACCAACGTATAGAAATCCTTTTAAATCCTTTCTCATTTCTTCAAAAAGTCCAATATTTATTTTGTAAATAAACATTTATTTCATTAATCTTTGCATTTTTTACGTTTAAATGGGTGATTTGGCTGGCTCCAGTCGTGCTTGCCGCTTGGTTTTTGAAGAGTTAGGGATTGTGATTCATTCATAGACATTGCCATCAGACAGCATACACCCTGCGTTTACATTACCAAACATTACAAAATCCCAAAACAGAAAAAAAAGACCCGTAGATTCAGTTTTATGTGAACATCTTGGACGTTTTAAAGCCATTTAACCGTTCTTCAGAGGGAAAAACCTGCGTTTCATTTATACATTGATGCAGAGTAGACCCTAATATGACCGTTGGTAAATAACAGATCGATGTAATTCAATATCAATACTTTCATTAAATGTCTATCAGCAATGCAGCTTAAAACTTGGAGACAATCTTGGATAAATAAAAGCACAACAAAACTGCAAAACATCTTCCGTGGTTGCACGGGGGGATTGGCCACCCCCCCATTTTCATTGGCTCTTAGTGATGTCAATCATTGTTCGCTTCGAATAGTCACTTTTGGGTGCCCCCTCCCCCAATTTAACTGTTGTCCCCCCCCCCACTTGAAAATAATCTGGATAAACATTTAAGAGCTCCTTCTGGGATACTCTACGCTTTTTATCTGACCCAGCTGAAAGGCAATTGGCTGACTTTAGTGCAAATTTGATTTGGAAAATATAATTAAATTAGGTTTAATGTAATTAATCATTTTTTCTACACATATGCCATAAGTGACATTTTGAAAAATATCAGTGATATCAGCACAAATCTTGACACATCAGCACCACTTGCCACTATATATCTACGGATGAACTTGCAAGACATCTGGTATTTCTCCAAAGCCAGTAAAGGCCAACAAAACGCATGAGTATTCTGGTGTTCTGTAAGATGCCTTACCTCAAAGACATACTGAATTACCACACTTTCACCAAAATGTCGCCAGGAAAAACTGATGGTAACATAAAAAGAGCAAGAAAGCGCCATGGTAAACAATAAAGTACAGGGAGTCCAGGCTGAATTAATGGGACCTCATTTGCCTTTAAATACAGACTCCATAGCACTACCATTCTGATTCCAGCTCCAACGCTTCCATCCTGGGGGTAAATACAGTAATGCCACACATGCACGGACAGTAATTTACTTCCTCTGTTAGCGTAGCACAGTGGCTCTGAAGTTACAGACAGCCAGACACACACTGACCCACAAGCTGTCTCACAGACCCACACATTCTCTCTCACAGAGCCACGCTCCCTCTCACAGACACACAGACCCACACGCTCTCTCTCTCTCTATCACACACACACACACACACACACACACACACTCTCTCTCACAGACACACAGACCCACACGCTCTCTCTCTCTCTCTCACACACACACACACACACACACACACACTCTCTCTCTCACAGACACACAGACCCACACGCTCTCTCACAGACACACGCACTCTCTCACAGACACACACATTCTCTCTCACAGACACACACACTCTCTCACACACACACACACACATTCTCTCTCACAGACACACACACTCTCTCTCACAGACACACACACCGTTTTGTTAACCAAAAAAGGCTACTTCTGCTTCTCCTGTGTGAGCCGAGTCCGGTTGTTGAGCTGAGCCCTGGTCCTCCCGGGGCTGGGCCTCGCACCGGTATCCTGCTCTCCGCTCATGGCTGCCTCCCCCGTGTCTGTCAGCGCTCCCTGGCCCACAAGTGTCGGCGGCAGGGGCTGATAGCGGTGTCGGTAACCGTAGGCCCGCAGGTGGTAGGTGAAGTACTCCAGTGTGTACATGAGCTCGGCGTCCACGTAGTGGAAGGACACAGCCAGATCTGAGCAGCACTGTGGACCCTGGGGGCAGTCGACACAAAGGGTTAGACCTCTGACCTTTCCTGGATAAAAATGTTAGTTCTGTGCTGGGGGGGGGGGGGGGGGGGGGGGGGGGGGGGGGGGGGGGGGGGGGGGGG
>JAOYSI010003076.1:0-15469 GCA_025775065.1 Hiodon alosoides
TCAGCAACAGAAAAGGAACACAGCTACATGAGCAAAAGAACAGGAACACAGCTACGTCAGCAACAGAAAAGGAACACAGCTACATCATATGAAAACAATATTGACCAGGTTACAAAACATGGGAAAAGGGATTTTGGGAGTATTAACTAAGTGGGTGCTGCTTGCTGCAGGAGATTTGTTAGAGCGGGCCAGTCAAGCACCATGCTGAAAGCTAACCTCCAGCACCAAGTGACAAATGCTTGAGATAAGAAAGGAGCACATTTGTAGATTCTCTAAAATGAAGCCTTTTAATTGATTTGAAATTCCACGTTGATGTGCTGCTTTAATACAGCCCCCAAAAGACGGCTTTAATAAAACAACACTCTCATCATAGTTTTATTCCTGACCCACACTGCATTTCTTTAATCTCCACAATGAAGACCCACTAACAGCAAATAATCAGAAAGAGTCGTTTTTCCAGTAAAACAACCCAACTGTGTTCCGGTAAAAGTGGAAAGTTAAGCCGTTTATCACCTCAGAGCATACACATTTACGGCTTTTTTCTCTCCTAGGCAGTTCTAACACTGACATCACAATTATGTATTTGTCCAGTTCCACACACTGAAAAACAGACAGATGCAGATGAATTAAACTTCTCTATTTCTACATTTTGCTTACTCACCATTTTATGACAAAAAATAAAAAAGCATTTACGAAGATTAAGACAACCCTGAATGCGACACAAGCTATTTAATGTAACTAATGTAATCTGCATCTGACAGGAGCCCGTAATACATAACAGGCTGTGAGGGGCCTCGTTTGCTGAAATTACATTGTTTTCCCAGCATATTTTAAAATGCACGCGGCTGGGGAAATGCAGCAATGTAAATATAATTCTCTCGTTCCCGTAATCATTCGAAACGAGAAAAAAACTACTCAAATACATTTGACTCCTGAACGTGACTCTTTCACATTGTGAATGTATTTATGTTTTAAGATTGTATGGAATGTGATTTTTATGGATTAAATTGGACCATGAATAATTGAAATGTCCAAGGTCTAGTTCAAAGACGCGCTTCAAAAGGAGCAGAGAACTCAAAGCATTAATAAGTCTGTCGTACATAACATAAATCAACGATATAAACTGGTTACCAGTGGCTGAAACCTCTGGTATATTAAACCAGAACGATTCTCGATTAACTTTAATTACTTGTTTACCAAATACCATCATGGTAGAAACACGTTTTATTCTGGCTCGTGGGCTGACTTCCCAATATACATTTATCGTTTGAAATGAACCTTCTAAATCACACACCATCGCCACTGACACAGCATTTAATGGAATGCGAACAATCTGGCTTCGATCAGTCTCAAGAATCTAATTGTCTCGTTCTCTGCAGTCAGATGAAACAACACACGCACAGGAACTAAAAACTGCTGATTTTCCATTATATTAATTATCCAAAATGCAGGTGTAATGTTAGGATAGCTTTACTCAACTTACTGGAATAATCAACATTCAAATCCTCGTTTTTTATTACTCACAATGCCTAGGGTTGATGGGATTGAACCTATTGCAAACTCTAATAGGCTACATTTGAGCAATTCAATACTTACATCACAGACAGACGTGTGAATTGGTAAAGTATGTCCTGTACTTTGGACTTAATGGGTAGACCAAACACTTTACATGTTGTACAGTGTGGTCATTTTGTACTGGATATATATTTTGAATATCGAAACATTAAATGCAAATGTTATTTTTCTGCACTAGTTCTCTGAAGGCTTCTGGGAGCTAGCTCCATAGAGGGATGTCAGAAGCCGACAGGAAGTCAATCAAACAGAGATTGTTCTTTTTGATAGGGTACTTAGAGAACAGCATAACTCTGCCGTGATGCTTTGAATCATATGCTGCTCGTAGAAAATCGAAATCTCCCCCAATCAATTGACTGGCCACTATAAATTGACGTGGATCCCCTCATTTACGGACATGCCACCGTAGCACATGGAATGTAATTACTGTTAGGACACTTCAATGTAGCACATGCAAGGTAATTAAAAATATGACATACTGACGTAGCACAAGGAAGGTAATTACAGTTAGAACACATCAATGTAGCACATTAGCAGGACACATTAACACTGACACACGACGAGGCTGTCAAGGGGTTTCTGCTGCACCCTCTCCATTTGACCTCTGCCCTTCCCTTATTGGCCTCATTAAAGCCTTTGTCAGGACCAATAAAACAGGTCAGTGGAGCATTTACAGGAGCCAGATTAACAGGACAGAAATGTTACCCTGATTTATCCTACCCTAATCTCTTTCAAACTCATTCAAATCTGTACCCTCACCTCCAACGACAGACTTACAGACATACTTTATAAGTATGGAGACAGCATGTAACTCAATACATTGACTATGGAAAAGCGTATTCCATCCTTCAGTAGTTGTGTTGGTTGACCAGGTTCCTGTTGAAAAATGTTATCAGCTGATGCTTACTTAAAGAACTATCAATAATATACATTTTCACACTGGTCCAAAAACATCACCTGGCATAATCTATGGAAACGTTATAGCTGCCAGGTACACTGGCAGTGCCAACAAATAACAAATTTGTATACAGACATACACCATAATATAATCTTAAATTTTGCCAGAACACATAGAGATTTCTAAACCCTCAAGAGCAAAACAAACCTTATTGTGTCGCCTAAATAGAGTGAAGTAGTTTAAGATTTAAAATCATATTTTAAAATACATTAAAATGTTAACAGCTCTTTTGGGGCTTTTGATGTTCTGATGAGAACAAGTTGTTTTAACGCACCATTCACGCTCCGTAGCTCTGTCTTGTTAGTCGTGTGTTACTGAAAACAGCACTCCAGACAGCAGAATGGAAAGCAGGTTGCTGCTTTACTGCGTCTCTGTAAATTCACCCATTACGCATTTTACCGCCCGCTAATAGTGTGCCAAATCGAATGAAATCTGATTGTACTTTTCAGGCCGAAAGCTTCTCAATTGCAAGCCAGTAAGCACACTGGAATACTTCTCTGTATTCCTCCCCATCACCACGTTCCCTGCCCTCTGTCCAAACTCCAGCAGGGTAACGGGTCTGTAACGAGAAGCAGAGTCGATAGCGTCTCTGGGCTTAAATTACACTGTTTAGATTGAACAAGGCCAGTGTTTGGCAAGAAACTCATTAAAGGCAGAAGGCAGAAAGTGTCAATTTAATGTATTAGGGGAAAAAGTGTATATCACAATGAGCTGTGCTGCAGGCAGGCACAATGGTAAATGTTCTGACATTTCATTCTTCAAAATGCTTTTTTTTTTTTGCCTTTGTCTGTCAGCTTGGTGTCATTTTAAATCACTTCAACCATACAATCCAAATCAAAATAATTCTGCTTTTCTGTATGTACACTGGTACAAAATGGGGTATAAGAAGAAAATAAGTTGTTTTGGTTGAAATCTGAGGGATATTGTGCAGCTCCATGGAGATATGTGTGTGGGCGCATATACTGTTTTTCATTATACAGAGAAAATGAACCCTGGACAGAAAAAGAATGAAACCAGGTGGTTATGTATTTCCTTAGCAGGAGGGTTAAGCAGAGTGTCAAAAATCTTACAGGTGAAATAACCAAAAATGCCTACCTGCGAGAACAACCACTGTCACCGTTATCATAACACTCAGGGTCCTCATGTTTATTCCATGGCATTCACCTATTAATATTGTCAACATATTCAGACTTTAAGGACTCAAGTGAAATTATTTGAAATTATTGTAAAAATGTGTACATACAATACATAATGCAACACTACTTATAGCTCACCTTTAGTTGCTGAGGAGACATATTAGTCAATGAATATTTTTCATATAAAAGGAAAATGACATCCCGCTGAAATCCGTTGTTCAGAGGATGATGTTGGGTACAGCCTGGGCGGCAATCAAGCTTCACCTCCTTGTGAATTTGTGAAGCATTATTGAATGTATTAAAATTGCATCATTGTTTTACTAATAAATGCATTAATGTCAAATGATCATTTCATTATTACAGACATAATTACAGAAACAACAGATATAAGCCCTCCTGACTTACTGCAAGTGCCATCCAGCATGATAAACTGAAAGAGAAGGAAGACTTGTTCTCTTTGTAGCAGAAAGTCTGCTGTACTTTATTTGACAAGATGCTCAGCTATGCAGTATTGGACTGAACAGGACAGGGGGGACAGAGGGACAGCTGTACTGTGTAGGACAGGGGAACAGCTCCATTATGTTGGGTAGGGGGACAGCTGTACTGTGTTGGGTAGCGGGAACTGCTGTACTGTGTTGGACAGGGGGACAGCTCCACTATGTTGGGCAGGGGAAACAGCTGTACTGTGTTGGGCAGGGGGACAGCTCCACTGTGTTGGACAGGGGGAACAGCTGTACTGTGTAGGACAGGGGGACAGCTCCACTGTGTTGGACAGGGGGAACTGCTGTACTGTGTTGGGCAGGGGGACAGCTCCACTGTGTTTGGTAGGGGGAACTGCTGTACTGTGTTGGACAGGGGAACAGCTCCACTATGTTGGGCTGGGGGAACTGCTGTACTGTGTTGGACAGGGGGACAGCCCCACTGTGTTGAGCAGGGAGAACAGCACAGAATTTGACAGAAGGAATGTAACAGACAGCTGTACAATGTTGGACAGGGGGAACAGCTCAGAATTTGACAGAAGGACTGCTGTTCTAATGTGATCTGAGGTCCATTGTGGAAACCACTAAGACGTTATGAGTATTCCCGTCCAAAGCAATGGTGTGCTGGTTTGACCGGCCATAGCAGCAACTATTACCGGTCTCCTGTAAAGCTCTTCTATGGTATTATTAACTGATAAATTAGTTTATGGCCAGAGGCGAAGACTGTGCCACACAGTGCAAGGCATCATAAAACACTTAATCTCAGAGGATGATTCATTACAGAAATCTAGTCACGAGTTGCAGGTAATTATGTTCTGTTAACAAACAACTTAATAATTTAACGTGTTAACCAAATAATTTAACACAATGTTAATGTCGCAACACTAGATCGCATGTTAGATCATACATTCTGAAATTTTTTCTTGTAGAACTCTCACTTGCATACACTCACAATACTGTATTTATGTATGTTAGGTTTACTTTAATTTAAATAAACTCAGTTTTGACCTTGTCTCACTGTGTGTTTATGTCCTGGAGATTAAACCTCACACTTTCTCTTTGGCTCTTAAAATAAATAACAATTGACTAATACAACCATAGGAGAAAACTTTAAAAACAACAACAAAACCAATAAATAAGTAAATATCTACATTAAAGTGATCTGCTGAGACAATCCCCATTCATTTTGTTGTCTCCATAAGGCTTTGCAGAGCAGGGATTTCCATCAGCTTGGATCACCGGCTAGCCGGATCAAAAATAATCTTCTCCTATTTCCTCTGTGGTGGATGAGTTTTTATATAGGGAGTGTTTGTCAGGGGGCTGCTAACAGATCCTGTTTATAAGATTCTGCTCTTGGCGCTTTCAGCGAGAGTAAGACTGGATCAATGCAAAAATCAGGAGTCCCCTCCCCCCCCCCCCGAAACTATGATCTGAAAAAGCTAGCTTCTGTTCATAATCCCGATACGAGCCAAGGCCGGCTTACACAATTATATACAATACTAAACAAACTCTAACACTAACAATCTTCATTTTGTATGAGAAATGTGCAAGGACCGTTTCTACACACTGAAGGGCAAACAAACAAACAAAAAGCTTTCATTTATCTGATGCTTTAGTGGAAATGCTTTATTTCTTGCAATGGACACAAAATCAAAGAGCCTTTGCGTTTACATACTGAAACACTTATTCATGACCAATTTCACATTTTCACATCGAGAAATCAGCCCTACAATCTGTAAGAACAGTAAATTAATTTATTTTACAAACAAACAAGTTGATCACTTGAGTGGGTACATCTCTCTAAGCCACAGATTCAAGTGCTTGAGACCTTTGGTTTATTTTACACAAATAAACATACTGATTAACATCCACATGCCTGTCTTTTATAGTTGCTACGTAGATGTCTATAATTTTGCACTACCTACTGACTATTGCACTTTATCTGTCTACTCTCTCGGTCCTTACGATTGCACTATTTACTGCTGCTCTATTCAGTATTGTTACTATTGTTACTGCTTTCTGTGTATTGTATTGTGTTGTGTATTATGTTATTGTTGTTTATTCTATTGTTGCTGTTGTTGTTTATTTTATTGTTTTATTGTTTTTGCACCTTGGTCCGCAGAAACGACATTTCGTTCAAACGTATACTAGTATGCGGAAGAACGACAATAAAGCCTTTGACTTTGATTTCATTTGTAAATTTGTTCCGTCTGCCTTCTTCACTGAGCAGATGATCTCTTCTGTGTTAACCAGTTCAACAAGACCCAAAATCCAGCTATTTGTAACATTTTCCTACACAAAAAAGTTATGAATCAGATTTCTCTTCAGTGTTTTTATTTTTCCCATCAGATTTTCAGATATGCCCATAAAACCTGAATGCTATATTAAAAGACCCTCACTGTCCCCCTAGGAAGTCTAGATTTTGTATCAATTAAATCAATGTCCATAAGCAACTATCAGTCAGAATATCTTAATTTTCTGGACGCTTGAAGAGAACAACCTTCATTATATCCAATGGGAAGTGTTATTTGGGAAAACAGTTAAAAATTGAAATGCACGGAAACCCTCTTGGCGTCCAGATCTGACTCAGTAATGAATATAAATGGATTTGAAAATGGGTATCGACCCACTGCTGGTGGAGGGATGGATTTCGAGAGTCACTGACATCTTCATGCTCAGGATGCCGATAAAGTAACATGGCTGGTGCCAAAGGAATTTTGGGATGAATGGAGGCTTCTGCCCTCTGACATGTTTTTGTCTCTGAGCCTTGCGGAATGAGTTTTTCTGGCTACACCAGGAACACGGCACACATTGCATTGTCCCCGAGCTTTAAAATCCCTGCACAAAATCCGTGCCATAATGCTCCGGCGTACAGGGAGTTAAAAAAAAATCTATATTTCTCATTAGCTGGTACTTTTTCCGGTTTCATTACTGTGAAGGAATACACCTAACCATATATTAAAATTAGACCCAGTTTTGCGCTTAACAGCTTTTTCCTTCCGACCAGGACAAGTCAGAGGTATCTCAGAACCAATAATCCCTAATTATGAGTTAAATTTACCTTACCCCAAACATGTTGGGAGATTGTTTTGCAAGGCTGAAATACACCCGTCTGGAATACCTGAAACAAACAATTTGATGAACACAATAAACAATGAGGCGTTGCTGCAGATGGCGAATAACTCAATGATAATGACAAGTTTGATTCAAACAGCACATGCGGGGGGGTTGTGCATTGCACACACAGTTAATTGTTTGTAGCCTGTTTTCGTGACCAGACCACTCCAATACAGATCATTACAGCATTTATTTTATTGTGCAGTGGTAAGCCAAGTAAGATAACAAGTATATAAATGGCAGCATGAGACATTTATAGCTTTGGTTTATTCTTATTTTAATAAATTGGTCATGTTCCCCCCAGTTAATAAATTATTTCAATTGCAAGGCAGACCCTGGTCACCGACTCAGATCTGTAGCAACAACGTGTTTTTGTATCAGGCCCTTGTGCTGTGCCTGTGCACAGTGTTGTGTTCGAGGTTTAGCCCTAAATTTACCGACACTTCTTGGCCTTGGTCTCCCTTTCAGGAGACCACTGCGAGTCAGGCTTCCCTTGCTCTGTTCCTCTCTACATTTACATTCCGTGTACTTAACGACATGCTTGTGAAATACAAGCAATTCACTTTGTCTCCCCCTCGCAAAACAAGCAGCGTGTAATTACTGATGTTTTAACAGGTCTTTTTTTGCAGAGATGGACTCCAGCTGTCTGAAAGGTACCCCGATGAGTCACTTAGCGCCAGCACAGTCCCCTAGTGTGAGCCGCAGTTTATACATATACAGAAATCTTACAGCTTAAATATTGTTTTTGTAACGTAATCATGACTTTGTCTAATTAGTCATATTTAAAGTAGCTGTTTGCATGTGACTTTTTCTAAACTTTTTTTATAACATTGATAGGAATAAAAAAGTAGCCAATGTCGGAACCAACAAGGAAGGCATTGGAAAACCTTTCATCACAGATGCAACAGAACTGCATTCATCAGCAGGGTGGCTAACAGGAATGCCAGGACCAAAAAACTAAACAGTCACAGCAAGGTGAAAACATTTGGAACAACCAGACAAAGCAACACAAAAATATACATTTAATAGAGGAAAAATTCAAATAAGTAAAGAAAGAAGAAATCAAATAATTACCCAATTAAACCATTCACAACCCAAGCTGATTCATATGAAAAGGTGCTCTCCCTCACCGTTTGTGACACAAAGGAAATTGGCCAAAATTGAATAGGCAGTGCAAAACAAGTATATTTCTCTATTCTAAAGTGCCAATCCCGAAATGGGATTTCTTGCTTAGAGGTACAATCCGGCCAGACCATGCATTCACCATTCATTGTCCGTCAATAAACAAATCGATTTTTATTTTTTATTTTATATAGTGCATTTTTACAATCAGATAGTGACAAAGTGCTATAGGGGGGATGTTTTCCACAGATAATTGAAAAACCAGAAACCCCAGAGCCAGTATGGTGGGAAATGGACACTTATTCCACAGGCAGTCGAGACTCCTCAACTCCTGTTAAGCTTATTCCACAGGCAGTCGAGACTCCTCAACTCCTGTTAAGTAAGAGGGCAGGCTATAAATTAATTTTTCAGGATTCAATTCATAGCTAGCGCCAGGCAGCCGACAGAACAAGCTCCAGTTAAATTATTTGTCCCAGGTTGTGCGAATAGGACAAAGTTCTATCACCAGAAATTTCTACAACCACAGCCAATGGTCTGTCACAGTCCCTATAATTACTATGTGAGTGTGTCCCTGTATGTGTGAGTGTGTTAATGTGTATTTGGGAGTGTGTCACTGTGTGTGTGTAGTTGTGAATGTGTGAGCGGGTCACTGTGTGCTAGTGTGTCACTGTGTTTATGTGCGTGTGTGTGTGTGTGTCTGTGTGTTTTATTGGGTATTTGTGAGTGTGTCACTGTGTGTGGGTGTGCATGTGTTTGCTTACAATATTTTCTCTTGGTTTCATGGTGTTCTAATAATGTTTTACCAGCAAAACAATAAATTATTTTAGTAAAGATATTTGGTGGCAATGACACAAAATGATAATAATTTTACTGCCAGAAACTTTGACAAAGTTGTCAACTGTGATTGAAAGCCATTAATCATTTTGAAGTTGACATTGCTGATGTCTAGGATGCAGGTGGTTCAACCAAACGTATGGCCAGAAAGTAATTACAGTAAAAGAAAAAAAATGAACAAATGCGTGTTCATGCAAGCCTTTATGAACTTCAAAAATGAACCATAACAAGTCTGTTGTGGTTGCTGATCTGTTTTTGCTTCTGCTTGCCTGATGGAAGTTTCTGCTTTCCCCAGTATTAATGAGACCTCCTTCTTCAAGGTCAGCCTTTTCCATTTTCTCATTCCACGGTACGACCTAACTCGCTCAGTTACTCTCCAGGGAGAATGTTCTTGTTCAGGGGATTGTTTAGTATTAAAGAAACACTGCCTGATGGGGACACTGGCTTGTCACAAATTAATCGATAAGAGCTGAAAAGAATTTCACAGAACCCATGGAGACGTGGGCTATAGAGCTGACTTTTAAGTATGCAGAAGTTTGTCGAAAAAACCTATAAAATTAATAAATAAAGTACTAAAGGAGAACAAATATTTCTGAAGAGGGCTATAATTCTGTTTCACAGTGTTTAATAAAATTGTAGTCTGCACATTTTTCAGTTCTCCTGTCTGAAATGTTATTGAAGTACAGCTTTTTAAATGCTCATTTCTAGTGAATTCTTGTGAAAAGGATGCCGACATATCTTTCCTTACATACAAGTAAATAATACAGTCTAATTCAGTACAGTCTGATCAGTCTTAGGACAATGGCCATTCACACCGTACTAAACAACGGGTTTACATAAACCTGGTCTAGGAAATTATTTGTAAGAGTGGATTGACTGGATGCGTCCTCCGTGGCTGAGAGGATGGACAGGGTAGGCAAAGCCCAAAGAGCAAGGGCCGGCTTGGCACCTTTAAATGATTGACCACAGGCTACAGAAGGTCAGACTCTCGATCATTGTTTACAAGCGGTGGTCGATACAGGTTCTGTAGGAGTGGTGAGATGGGCAGAACGAGGCAGCTTGATAAAGGATGCCAGCTGGACTACTGATCCCAGGCTTCTGATTCTCTCTGTCGCCGCTCTGCTGGAGGAAGCCATCGAGGGAGAAAGACAAACAAAAAGCTAATTACACACATGCACGTGCGCACACACACATACACACACATACACACACATACACACGCACGCATGATTGCATGCACGCACACACACACACAAGCAGGCATGCTCACACATGGACGCATGATTGCACGCATACGCAAACACACACAAACACACAGTCACACTCGCATACACGCACACACAGGCACACACACACACACACACAGAGGCACACACACACACACACACACACAGGCACACTCGCACGCACGCACACACACACACAGGCACACTTGCCACACACATACACACACACGCAATCACGTGCTTACACCCCTGCACACACACGAAAACTAACCCAGGAGACTTAAAAATATTTTTTTTTGTTGAAAAAAAATCTACAATTTAAATGACTCTCATCGATTTACATTTACATCTAATTCAATTAGCAGGCACTCTTACTCAGAGCTACTCATATATGCATAGTCAGGCATAAATAAAGTAAATTAAAGTTAAGTACATGCTTGAAGTAACACAAGCAAGCAGCAATGAAAATAATTCATTATAATTTTTTCATTACTAATATTATTGTTGTTGTTATTATTTTCTTCCAAGCAGAAGGAAGGGAGACTGCTCAGGCCCAGTCCGTAAGATTCTTCGGTGCTCTAGAGGTCCATAACGATTATTGCTGCTTCCGATCATGCAGCACACATTCAGGGAAGATAAATACCCGAGTTTAGTAAGGTACGACTGCACTCTGATTCACCTTGAATGGGAGTGTAACCGTGGTGCTGAAAAACTTACAGGGGGGATCATGAGATGATTTACGATCAGCAGCAGCAGGGTGGTCTGATGGAAGTAATGGGCTTTTCTTTTGTAAAGCTGAGACGACTAACCCTTTGGGCTGTCATCCTTTTCATCCAAGACCCCCGGCTGCGTAAAACTTCTGTATTCTTTATGTAATATCTGTTCAGGCGTATTCCATGCAGACTGTGCTCAAACCGGATGAGTATTTCAACTTATTGTGACTGCCTGATCATCTCAATATTGTTTCTGTTGTTTATTTTATTTCCCCCATAAAATCTCACAAACTATTGTTTTCAATTTTCTCCCCAGTTTGGGATCAATTATTTATTAAGGAACACAGAAACCGCAGGCCAACGGGTACGCTGCAGCCTTGTACAGGACTTCCAGAGCCGACAGGAGGATAGAGAGTCCCTCCGGCAACTCTGCAAAGTCTTTGCTGTTTACTGGTAGCTGAGCACAAGCCATGCAAGCGCTTTCGCCCACTGAGCCATCAGGGAGCTCCCATTGTTATTCATTTAACCAGCTCCTCAGGAACCTCCAGAGCGTACAGTTTTACACACATTTGTACTGCGACCTATTTGTGGACAGAATTCAGGTCAAGTGCCTTTCTTAAGGTTACGCCAGCATGGCCTGGGTTTAGAACCTGCAAACACGTCTTAACAACACAACACACTCGAGACTACGCCACCTGCTGTCGTACATGGTCTGTAGGGCATCATAATCACTCTCTGGCAGGCACACAGCCATTACACTCTTATCAAACGTAATGAAGCTACGCTGCTTTGGCGTCGAAGGCATATCAACTGGAAAAGAAGACAACAACACGGAGACAAACTAATTATAGCTCCGTTTTAATTGGTGCTGAAATTTAATTTCTGCGGATGGGACGTGAGTATGGAACGTTTCCATGCTTCAGAATGCAGTAAGAACTGTGTGACGGACAGGTGCTCTGTCTGAGTTGTTTTTTTTTAGCCGATCGGTCCGTGCGCCCCCTTTGCTCTCACCGGGACATGTAGAGGGCAGCGCAGACGCACAGCTGACACCGTGTCCCAGTTCTGCCGGGGTGGGTAGGGGTTTACTGTCAGACTCCGGAGTGCTTTCTGAGCTAAGCCCAGAGGGCCGAGGGCTCTGCTGCCTGGTTCCCCTTATCTCCTGCCCACAGCTGGCCCGTCAGGCTCAAACCCCCCCCCCTCGTCACCTCCAGGCGCCACCAGGGTATTCCTAGGACTGGAGCCCGAGACGAGGCGCTGGCACAGGGGCAAAGCGTGTGAGGTGACGGGCTGGTCCTGGCCCTGTCACCGGGATGCTGGCAGCAGATCACGCTGTCGCCAGCCAATCCGAGGAGGCGTAAACTGACAGGCTGTGAGGGTTTTTTTTTTCTGCTACCCCTCTGAGGACAGATAGAGGCTGACCCAAATACCGACAGCTCTGCTCTGTGTGGCTTACGCAGGTTTAGAGAAACTCTTCACTAGACGTCTTTATCTATTAGTGGTATCTTTAATGCGTATGCATTTTGAAACTGCATCTGTATCTGTATCACACAGCTGAGCACATTGACTCAGTGGTTACAGGTGGGGAAAGTACCTAGTACCTATCAAATACCTTTATCGGTGATATGTTATTGTTTATTTCTTTAGCAGATGCTCTCATCCGAACAACTTTTACCGCGTTAAACCATTTAGACTGCTGGAAATTTATTGAATCCATTTGGTTGATTCTTCTGCGCGTCTAATCTTTGTAGGCTGCTGAAACCGCAGATATCAAACTATCCTCTTTATATAGGATATATTTTGCTTTTCTGTTGTTCATTGTCCTCGTTAACTGAAAAATCGATGTGCGGCCATGCTGGGAGTGCACTGGTTTCTTCAGCATCACCAGGAAAGCACTAATCAGGCTCATTCTTCAGCTGTTGCAGTGATAGATTGAACCATGTGACTCAGCGTGCTCTGACATGGCCTTTAAGAACAGACTTCTGCTGTGATTCAGGTGTTAATAAATATTTCTGTCCGCTCTGCAGCACACAGGTTAAAAAGGACATAGACATGATCTTTCTTTTTTTAAAGCTGACTATTATTTCATGACCTGACAAACAAAATCAATTACCCATGGAAAGAAGACCAATTTGGAAGAAAATTGAACACATTTATATCTTTAATATATTATAATTAAAATATTTGAATGTCTGGCTTCTGAGAAAGAAAAAAAGATCACCGAAGGTTAACAAAAATAAAATTGCTTCTGTTATCTATTTGCCCATAGAGAGGAATTCAAATGGTTCTTTAATGTGTTCTCTTCAGAACTGCAGTACAGATGTTCTGGAGAAAGGGTCATCCTCATTCTTATACTGACAGCTTTCCCTAAACTGGCCCAACCTGTCAGAGAGGTTTGATAAATGCGCCCAGTCAGATTTGCATAGTGTTTCTCTGAGCCTGCATTTCGGACGAAGGAGCCTGTATTTGCGATGGAGGAACCTGCATTTCGGACGAACTTACAAATTATTCAGATCAAAGGGCCTCAGGAGAACCGTGTCACTGACCCCATGCAGGTAGAGTTAATAAAAAGACAGATAAATCGTAAATAAATAAATAGTTAATAAGAGCCAGACGGCGGTTACCATGTCATTGCATCACTTTCAGTCTTTTGTTGTTGAGAAATGTTCTGCACAGCAGGCCTTACTCACACAATGACCGTTTATTCAACGTGCGAATTTGTCACTTTGATAAATAAATTTGAATAAACTATCAGTAGCTTAATACAATAAATGCAAATTCAAGATGTGTTAAACTTTGCCACGTGTGTATTCTAGCTTGTAAAGCAACGATGATGAGAAATCCTTGACCTGATCATTTCGGGGACACGACACATCAAGACAGAAGTTGATTAAAAAATGATCTGCAATAGCCGTTGGCATTTTTTAGATTCACTTTACTTATAATTCACAGCTGTTTAATTAATCCTGCACACCTCTGGGCAAACCATTCTCCCCATGGGCTGTGGTAATGTTTCCTGTGCTAATGGCCACATCGTCGTTGATCTCTACCCAATAAATCAGACATTGCTTCAGCTTTTAAATCCCAAGAGCGCATAACCGCATACCTAACGCTGCCGTATATGATTTGTAAATCTGTATATAAATACTTCAGCACGTCCCCAATTCTAACACTTTAGGGAAACCTTTGGGATAAAAAAATTTTTAAATAAAAATAACATGTTACTGGCGATGGTCTTACAGTTTCCTTATCACAGGTCTTCAGGGCGTCTCCAGAGCTCCGGACAGTGTGAGGAAACACCCTGTGGTGAGGGAGTGAGAGAAGGGAGAGAAACTCAAATCACTATTGTAAATGCCTCCAGAGGACTGCAGTATCCACCTGCGAATGAAAAGAAAAAAACACACTAATCGTAGGCGTGAAAAGACAGAGCAGAAAAACTTCACAGTTCGAAACTTACCATGGAATCACAGTGAAATAAGAGCGTGAGACGGGTGTTAAATAACTCGTTTTTTGGGGGTTTTTTTGGTGCCCACAAACAGCAGACAAAGAGCTACCTGCATGAAATTGGCTTCCCATATTTTCTGAATTCCGTGTGGGGAAAAAAGGTGATGGTTTGTGGTGTTTTCCTGAACACGCAGAACTGAAGGGGGAGACAGCGCATTTAGGAAGGAGCCTTGTACAGACCTTCTGTCTGTGAGCCCAAATAATCATCAGCCGGGAAGCGCATTCCTCTTTAACGGCGGTTCTGTCATGGCGCTGAGGAGTCACCGGTGTCCTAGCCCCCTGGGCCCTCCTTGGTGCAGGTCCTTCATGCCTGACCGGGTCCGTCGAGCTCAGGGCGCGGGCGCCAAGGGACCGGAAGCTTTAATGTCCCCATTCATTTTCCTGTGGGTAATCGATGGAGACGCAGGGTCCCAGATAATTTGATTTATGTGTCCTATTTCCACTGTTATGCTTCATGTACAAATTGTCTCTGGTGATGTAAATTCACCATCTTTTTGCGACTTGCTGACTCGAATCCGGCCGGCACAACCAATGTAATTTATTTATGTTTTCGCCCAGGGACTATTTATATATTTATTTATTTTTTGCTCCAGACGTCTGCAAATCACACCAAGGCGAATTCTAAAAGACAGCTTACTTTTTCTTCCTTCTCCTTCATCCACCCCTCCCCCACCTCTCCACTGCCCCGCACACCCCGGCACCAAGCGTCTAATTCCTCCACTGTAATCCTGGGGCCTTGGAGACAGCTCATGTCAGTGGGGCGGAGCCTCACTTGTTAATGGCTACTACAGGGCAGTAGGGCATATATATA
>JAOYSI010003077.1:0-15468 GCA_025775065.1 Hiodon alosoides
CCATTCCCAAAGCACTAACCTGGCTTTGCCCCATAGTTCAAGAAACAAAGACTCCAGTAATTGCATGTATGTACAATATCAGAATAATATATCAAATTTTATTTGTGGTTAGGCATCTTATCCTGTGTGAGTCCTTACTACCAACCCCCACCTGGACCACCTAAACTGTTCAATAAAATTCCTGCAACAATTTTTTTTATATTTTTAAATCAATTATATTGTGCTGAAGCTTTTAAAATAAAGTGGTCTCAAACACGGCATAGGCCAGGGGCCAGCCCTGATAGAAAGGAAGGCCATAGGCTGCCAAACCCTGGATGATTTAAGTGAAGTTATTGCATTTGTAGGTAAAAGTATGAAGAATTTGAGCAGTCCAACTGAGGCTGTGTAATCACGTCAGTGCCTTGTTTTTTTTTGCAGTTATGGCATGGTCTGAAATTTTAAAAAATTCAATGACCCAATGAAGTTCCAGGCCTTGACATATTACCATAAGTACTACTTTAAAAAAATAATTTGAGGGCATTCAATTTTATTCCTGGGGCAATATATATACTGTGCAAAAGTCTGACGTGCATGTAAAAACATTATATAAGTGAAGATGCTTTCAAAAATAATTAAATGAAATTCTGAACATAAAATAAATTCTATAAAGGACAAAATAAACAAATTTAAAAAAATTAAAAACGAAAACACCAAAAATAAAATTAAGTGGGATTTCAGTGATTTCTTCATTAATTCCTTCTTTACACTCAGTTCGAAACATAAGTGATCATCATTACAATTTCCGTGTTTGGCTCTCGGAGGTTTACCATTTAAATGTCAACAGTAAGGGAATTAATCTGATGTCTGTTTGCGGATTAGCTTCTCCGCGCTCGCCCACAAGCTCAGCCATATTTCCGATGCTAGCGCGTGTAGCCTCTTCGCGTGGCTGCTCAAACTTGCCGCTTGTTCGTTTGCCCTCCGCTTCTGGGGACAGCCAAGCAAGTCGATGGGGAACACGGGTTTGTTCAGACAGGCATGGGGGTCGGGGGTTGAGCTGGAAGGCTAATATCTAAACACTGAGATTATGGCTATTAATTCAGCGCTACGTACGCTGTCGAAACCGGCTTCGTTTGGAACATGCCCCTTTTTTTGTTGTTTTTTTTTACTCCCGTCGTTTATAGCCTCGTTCCACAAACTGACAATTCTAATTGCGCATGGAATTGGAAAGGGCTAGCAGGAATTGGCAGAGATGAGGCAGAAAAAAAACTGCTAACTTGCTCAGTCGTTCGTTCGGCCCGCCGTGTTCTGGGGGTGACACAGAGTCCACGCTGGCATTTCCGTATTGGTCAAAATCAATGCAAGCAGGAGGCCATTTCCGCTGTGCCAGTGTAACTGGTGTATTGTCTCTGCGTTGTGTTTCTCTGATAAAGCCAAAAAAAACAACAACATGCATACACGAAATTCTGTGCTGCTTCTATCTGACGACTTTCCTCTTCCACGTAAACAATGGAAAAACCACCAAATGGAAACTCGGAGTATGGCCAATGGGCTGTGGCCAGCTAAATCTCACAATCACAGCCATGGCATCACCTACGTGTGGCATGCACTTGCTAACTGTAAAACTAAACATCAACATCTCTAACACAAAAACACCTTACATATCTGATTTTCCATACATTAAAGTCTGTGCTATTTTACCTGCAAAATTCTCCGATATCAATTAACAAGGAAAATAAATAGCTATGCTGGCCCGATAACGACATGTACTGAGTACAATAGCGGGCTAACATGTACAGTATATTGATTTCTTTGTTACGATAAGAACTTAAATGCGTTGATATCGCACTATATTGGAAGGGGATCAAAAAGCATACCAACATAAGGAAACGTAATCGCAGTCACAGAAACTATTCACATTTTGTGGAATTATATGAAATGAAATGTATATAAAATCTGACACATCACCAAGAGAACGTATAGCACAAAGAAACGGCTGTGTTGTTACTTTATTCCTCCTCAAACGCTAAAATGACGTTCTTCGCTAGAAACTAACGGAAAAGCAAATACCTTTTAGATCTGTGTCACCCTGTGGACGACGCTCGTAAAAAGTAAACAGGATGCTTTTATTAACAATGACTTAGAGAGGAAGGGGCGCAGGAAATTTAATAAACAGTAAAAGCAAAAGCAGGGACTTTGCTGCAGGTCAATTAGATCTAATACTGTCATTCCTCATTGGAGGCTTCAGTAACACATTGTCAGATACAATGAAGTGATTGTGGCCTTCAGGTCTTTTGTCGTGAGCATTCTTTGTAAAAGGTTTATTCCAAGGTCAGAGCATTTTAAATGCCAACCAGAACGGGGTTGTAGACGGACATGCAGGAACTGGACTCTACTGCTGATTTAAAATGGTTCATCGATCTTGCACTGATCATTGTTGGCCTTTTAGAAAGCAATGCAGGTAGGTAGTATTTTTTTTTTAAAGCCTTCCCTGTCCGCGTGAACCCGGACCACATATGGAGACGTTTATCAACACGAAACTTGACCGTATCCCTTTAAGAAGCCAACTAGGTCACTAGCAGCCATTGAATTCCCACTGTCTTAGTTGAGCTGATATGATTGGTGCTGATGAGGTCAATTTCAAATAACTTGGTTCACGTAGGCCAAGTGTCAGTAGGCATCATTTACACACGAGTGCTCCAAAACAGAGGGCAGGAGGAGTCTGCTGGTAATTGAAAACTTGCACGCCTGTCTGCTGCAAACTAACTACACACGTCAGCACAGTAAAAACCACACAAACGTTTTTCTTTGCTTCAGTTTCCTATTCTTTTAGTTGCATTGTGCACAATGTGAAAGGGTTTCGAATGAATAACACAGCTGTAAATGTAAAGTTATTTTTACAGTTAAAAAACATGTATTTTTAATGCTGCAAAATGTATAGTATAGGGAAAATATTTTATATTTAGAAAATACAATACATTTATTTACAACATGTATGTATATATATATATTTATATGTTTATATACCAACCTTTTTATTTAATTTTTTTGAATGTGTGATATTATTTTATCACATTTTATGAAGTATGCCATCAAATGATCTGAAATTAAATAACGTTTAATATGCATATATAAATATACACATTAGATAGTAGTTTATTTATTAATTTTCCTCCAGCATTTCTTACAGAAGTGGTCATATCTGAAAAGCAAAGCCTGCCGTAATTTTAAATTGCACAGGACATTCTGGTGAAAACACAGATGTTTTGAAACAAGCTGCTTTTCTGGAGGTCATGAAACATGGGATTACATTGTTGGAAGGCAGTAGATTCCATGTAAAAGAAAAACAAAATCAATCCAAACCCAAGACAAACCATTTCAGGTTCGGACGCCCTGATGTGGGTAGAGCAGCGAGCAAATCATGATCTGCTGCACAACCGTAGCAGTGTGCTAATTGACAAAACATGTTGGGAATATATCTGAGACTGGACTTTTCAGACTTTTTTGGGATAAACGGGCCCCCCTCTGCTGTACTGTGATAAAGTGGCTTTTATAGAACAACCAGTCAGTCGGTTTATTTCTTTGTTTGTTTGTTTGTCTGTTTAATTGCATCACAGGTGGTACCCCTGTATTCCAAAGCATTCGGGTAGTGGGTGAATAACTAATAGGCTATGTGTAAAGCTGTTTCAAGCTTCATTAGGTGACATTTCACTTCGTTTGCCGATCCGGTCCAGGAACATGTAAAGGCCCACAAATCATGTGTCAAGGGGGAGTTGAGAGGGGGCAGAGGCAATTGTGCTTCAGTCACAAGAACGGTGTTGTAAGAGGGCTGTAAAAGGCTCTAGCCACTTCTATTATTCCCCATCAGTAAAGACAAATGTATATATTCTTATAGTGTTTACATTCTAAGAACTATTATTCATCAAACCTGCTGTAATTACAATAAAAAGGAATCTTCATATGTAACAGCGTTTTCCGTTCAAGATTCAATATTTCACTTTTAATTCAATGAATCCAATCTTTTAAACTTTTTACTTTCATTTTTAAATGATATTGTGTGAGTACGGTTGTTACATACTGCACCAGATATTGGGAACGCTCTTTGTTTTTGCAGTCATTTACATAGAGGACATAGTTGGTTTATCAGTTATTTCCCCTGCTCAGGCACCAGTAGACAGGCAATGAAATTAATTTTTAACGGCCTCTGTAAGCGCCGACTAATGAATCACACAAACAGCTAATGGATGCAGCTTTGCCGTGATATCCCAGCCTTTAATCTCAGCAAAATGACTGTTTCATGCATGAGTGCACAGCATCTTCAAATGACCTTCTGCTACACCTTCTCAAATTGACTAATTGCTTAATAACCTTGCCCTGAAGAAATTATTAGTCAATTTTGTGAATTCAGAGAATCTCGAGGAGAACGTGAGCACACTCCCATGATACAGGTGTAAATATTGGGTCGCATTGCCCAATTGGCAGCAGCCAACAGCTTTGACCTCCATACACTTGGGTCACCATGCAATCCGAGGACTCAGTGTCAGCAATTATGGGAGACCCCCTTCCTTTCCTTTTTAGATCCTTTCCTATCTGTTCTTTGGAACTGTAAATACTCTATTGGGACACAGAGAGATCACCGTGTGACTGTGTTTCCCTTCTCTTATCTCAGAACTGTGCTCCACCATCTCCCATATAAATTTAGACGCCAGCGGCGCAGCCTAAAGTAGGCAGTCTCAGTGGTAATGCAATGCATTGAAAGGACTATTAGGCTTTCTAATTATCTCTAAATGGTCATTGTTTTTTGCTTAATGAATCTCATCTCAAAATTATTGCGGGAGCAAAAGCTGTTGATACAGATCTTGCCTTTGAAAATGCTTGTATATTTGGTCCCTGGTGACATATTCTCGGCAAAGATTCAGCTCTTCATTTTAGAAAACCTTTTTTAACAAAGTTATTTATGACACTAATGAAGATATAGCGCTGAACCTGTTTTTATGGTACATAAATAACCAACTGGGTGTAGAACATTTCTGGTGTGACTTGTGAGATGGGCGTTTTAAATACTCATGCACAATAAGATAGAGTCATTAGAGCCTGGACTCCCACTGTCCTTCACCTCCCTCCTTTCTCACTCCTCATTTCTCACTTGTTCCTTCTTCACCTTCTCGGAGCCAGCAGGAATAAAATCCCCCATGAGAGAAACCCTTTCTCTACACAGGGGTTACCGAGCAACACTCTCAGACTCCAACTGGTTGGGCTTTAACCATGTTCAGTCCACAGAGACCCCCCCTCTCACAGCCCATCTCCTAAATTATAGCCCTTCTAGACCTCCATGGGGCCTGGGGCCTGGGGCCTTGTAGATCATCATCTGAACGGGAATGGAATTAAGGAACTCCAAGTTCCGCCATCCGTTTTAGTGAATCTCTGCAACCAAGACAAATCCCAGCAAGGTCATCACTTGTACAGAAGAGCACGATTTTAATAGTGAGAAGATGCAAACCTCAGGTCCTGCAGGAATTCGGAACGTCAAAAACACTAATGTCCTGGTCTCCGGTACCCTCTCAAGCCCTATAACCTGCTCGTCTTCTCACGGAAACCCTCCTTTAAAATCACATGCTCATTCATGAAATCCACACATGCTTTTGTTTCAGAGTCTATAGATTTAAGCTGCGTTAGCCTGCCATTTTTGAGTATTTGCTTCTCTACACGTGCACTGTCTTTAGATTTATGAAGTTCCCCAGAGCACTTCCCGACGTGCCACGGAAGAGCTGAATTCTGGCTTTTATGATCAAAAACATAGTCAGCGTTATGTGGGTCTGTTGTGAAAACACGGCACGGCTATGTGCTTCAGGTCTAGGTGGTCTGCTGGGAACACCGCGTTATTCAGTCTCATCTGCTGCCTGGTCAGGACACACAAGTGTGGCTCATCTCCGTGACAGATTTGGGTTACCATCTGGTAGCCGGAATACACGGTTTTAAGTAAAAGCGCTGTTTATCCTTTTTTGGACATTGAAACTGGGCATTGTTCTACCCAAGCAATGATGAGATGATTTGAAGCACGGGAAAAACCAGACGTTACCAAAATGTTTGCTTATAAATAAATGTAGCAATGTACAGATTGTCTTACAGTTTGCGTGGCTGACATGTCCTTTACTATATGCCCAATGGTTCTGCTAGCAATGCAGTAATATCTCTTAAGAAAACATTCAATTAATTTGATCAAGATTAGTACCAAATTGATACGTAATTGTGGCAGAATT
Source organism: Hiodon alosoides (assembly GCA_025775065.1). Taxonomy (NCBI): domain Eukaryota; kingdom Metazoa; phylum Chordata; class Actinopteri; order Hiodontiformes; family Hiodontidae; genus Hiodon; species Hiodon alosoides. Next base: position 6,237 of record JAOYSI010003077.1, read on the forward strand.
GTGTCCTATTTTCTCATACCCGTCTGAAACAATCATAAATGCACACAGATGCAATATTATTTTCAGTCCTGCATTCATATTTTAGTGTGAAAAGATTTTATGCTTCGGTATATAGTTGGGGGGGGGGGGGGGGGTTACATAAACCGTGTGCAGGAACTGAAATGCATTTCACCCTGCTCTGTGACATTCTTCCAAAACGGACCTACTGCTTAATTGGATCATAGCAAGAGGGCCAGAGCGACCGCTTCTCGAACTCATGGGAAAACGAGGAGGATTAATCGCGGTTCACGGCGAGGTGCCCCCTTTTCGCTTGATTAAGACACGCCGCAGATTGTGCTGGAACAGAACTCTACATGCTTGCTGAAATCTGCCCATTTTTCCCCCCCACTGTGCAGGTTATCCCTTTGCTACGTTTATTATCCTGATAATAAAATGCCTCACCTGGGTGATGCGCACGAGGAAGGGACTATGTTCTAAAGGAGAGACCCTTGAACCGTGGGGGGCCCCCCCCGAAGGCATTTGCACAGGGTAGGACGGTTGCACATGATGAGTATGATCAGTGAAACGAAGACAGAAATACCTCAGTGTTACAAACGGTAAGGATCTGACCGATCACATTAATCCATTCTGCCAAGGAGGCCTTGCGGCCTGCTTCTTTAAGACTGGGAATTGAAATACTGGTGAGTGCCTGGAGAGGAATCCCAAACCACACAGACCAGCATGGAAACCTTACCCCCTCTGTCCTGACGTGCTCTCCCCATGCACGCTGCCGCGGTCGTGCTGACTGAAATAAACTTGGACAACGTTTATAAATAACCTCCATCGTGCATTTCCATCGGCTGATCGGCGACAACAGAACGGCAGATAATCAGGGATCTATCAAGCAATGAACTTAATTTCCTTTCTGCTTCTGGCCGTAACGGTACACGGGGAAATTTACATACCCATCAGACGTGTAAATTACCTTTTACAATTCTAATATGCGTTACCTCCAGCCTGGTGTCATGGCATTTAAACCCGTCTCAAAAAAATCTCAGATACAGTTACATTATTAAAGTCTTACTGAGACAAACAAACAAAGGCATGGGCAAACACATGCCCTGTATCACTATTCTGATTTTAAAAACCACTGCATCTAGTGAAACAGATGCCGTGTGAAACAACGCAGATAAAGTTCCCATACTCATTGGACATTAACTGCCACCTACATTGGCTAACTAAAGAATAATAATTTTATATAAATGTGTATATTTGTAAAAAAAAAAAAAAAAAAAAAAATACATACATCTTGATTATTTTAATTGGAATATTTACAGCAAATTTTATGTCATAGCAAATTTTTTATTTTATTTTTTTACCAGGGAGGGAGCCCTCTTGCCTTTATAGAACTGAAATTAATCTGTTATTTTCCAAACCTCAGTTCTATAGCATGCAGTGGATATTAGTATCCTGTGGTGCACGGGCTGGTTTAAAATTGAATCTGAAAAGAGATCACATTTAACAAAATTGTATTCAACAGGGTTTTAGTTGACTACCTTATTTCTTCTATTCATAAAATGAAAAAGTTATTAAATACAATTATCAAAAGTTTGATTAGCGGGTTGCCAAAATTTTGATTTGTTCCCAAAGAGCCAAAGTACAATAATTGTATATATTTATATATTAACAGCTCAAAACTTCAATACAAATTTTCCTACACTGATTTTATCAAAAGCCATCAAACAATGACTATCCTACTATTGGTAATGTTCATTCATTGTTTTGAAACTATTTTGTTTTTGTTGTTTTTAAACCTGATATCTAATTTTAATTAAAATCTTTCAGTGGGGCCATTCTAAAGATAAATAACTCTTTGTCAATTATTAAATCCTATAGATTTCCTTGATTTAGTTAAACCTGTATATTCCCATTCAAATGATCCACAATCACGTTAAAAAACCCTTGGTAGTTTGCAATACATTTAACATAATGTCCCCCATCGTGCTGACATTTAATCCGGGCAAGCAACTGACAGATTGCGTGAAATATCGGTTTACCGTCCAGATTATTCCACATTGGTGATGTACATTGGTTCCCTTGGAGAGTAGGCTGAAATCAGGAGAATGGTTGAAGAGGTTTTTTTTTCTTTTTTTTTTCATTTAACCCTGAGGGGAACAGGGAAATAATGGAAGGTGAATTTGTCAATACTGCAGAACTGAGAATCTGACATGGGCTTGAATGATCTCCACAGCCATTCTGACACAGTTGGCAGCTGTTCAATGCTGTTTAGCCCTTAAAACTTACATTGGGTCTACATGCTAGGGGTTGGAAATGTTGCATCATTTAACTTTTGCGTACCGTTAAAATCCATGAAAGTACATGTCTGTGGAAGAACTTAATGCGTCAGGGCAACTCTGGTCAATATTATATTGAAATGTGCATTTTCACTATTTAGCAGCATGTCTTACGCAGAGAGACTTGCAGCACAGTATGAATAATGGGCAATCACAAGTTCAAGAGCGTCAGACTATGGCACTAGGAGTACAGTGATCTACGGCACTGAAATAATGGAGTTTTGCAGGAAATAAAGCAAAAGCCATAACTTATTCGCACACTTAACTCGGTCATTAATTCACCTCCACCTTACAGTGAAACCAATTAAATGTGCACATGAATTTGTTTATTATTCCGTTATGAATTAATCCTGCAACTCCTTCATTCTTTGCACCCCCTGACATTTAAATTAAATGTAAGTTATTTACTGAATTATTATGATAACATCTTGCTATTTATTTATTTTATTTTTTGTAATAGCAAAACAGCTCATTAGCTTGTGCTTAAAGCGAATTCGACAACAAATCGTTCTTGCGAAACATTAAATCATCTAACAGCATGTCTAAGTACAGACCTGGCTGACCCTTCGTCAGACATGTGATATAAAAATTTTCCTAACAAAAACAACGCAAGTATGTTGCTACATATCAGTATGACCGAGTAACATTATTATTATCTGTTGGCACAATATCGTATTGGCATTGGTGGTTAGATCGTAATATAAAAAATATAAAATATAAAGTCATGTTGCATCTTTACAAATAAATAATTCAAGTCATTTTGTAAAATATATATATATATATATATAGGTTTGGGAAAACCATCTTAACTGAAAATAAAATAATTATTTAATTTAACTACCGTACTACATTAGCATTTAGGCTACTTCTTTTAAACAGGCCAGATCTGCAACGGACTTCAGTATTTCACGGAATGTTTTTTTTTTTTTTTTTTTTGATGTTTCTTAGTTTCTTCCACTTTCATTTCAATGGATCTTTTTTTTTCTAGCTTGAATAAAGAAATGTCACTGTTGTAGACTACATGCAAAATAATTATTTGCCAGATGTCTAACTAGATCTGAATAGAATGTAAAGGCCTTTTTTCACGAGCTGCTAATAAAGTGCTTGTAACGCCAGCTGCTTTGGTATCTCCAAACCTAACAAAAACTCAAAGCCGCATCATAACGGAAATCGGGTCTCCCTGATCGAATTGGGCCGCGACCATTTCAACCAGAAGCCCACTGATTGGAGGCAGCTAGAGAAACACATTCAGCTCGCTTGAATTGAATGGCGCTGAATGTGAACTGTAAACCTGCGCAATTTTCTCTTTGGCGTCCCTCCTTGAGAACACATGGGGTTCTAAATATTTACGTGCCAGCTATAATATTTGGCATCTCCTGCTTTTTCAAGGGTATAAATTAATAGACGGTGGATGCCAAATATTATAGCTGTCACACTGTAATATTTAGCCTCAGCTAGAATGTTTGGTAACCCCCAAGTAAAAAGACTGGGGTTCCTAAGGAACTGGTCTCAATTTATATTTAATTGTTAAATCTTATTAGGTGTTATTGTGAATCATGAGAATAATATAATTAGATTAATATCACATTTAATGCGATCAAGCTCTCATTGTGACACAAGAGTCAAGGAATATTACACAAACTCTAAAGATCCATTTACTTAATTAAATCCATTATCAAAATACAGTGCAGTTTTTGGGATTTCATTCTGAAATATTTTGCACACATAACTAAAATTACTCTAAATGTATAAGTGGTAGGTTACCTTGAATCATTATAGTCAATTTGAAGGAACTCCAATGATTATTCCCTGTTTAATTACACGTTTAACTATAAATTAACATAAAGTAACAACAACGGTATTGAACCATGTGTCTATATTAAGCAACGCAGATTACACTGCAATACAAGTTTTGCTATTTTTACATTATTGAAATCACAATTTTTTCACAACTATGAAATGGTTGCATAAGACAGTCCTTGTGTTTATTTATAACCTGGTTGTCTAAACTCTAAGAATCCGGATTAGGAAAAAATATACAAATTGTAACATACAACTTGAACAGTTACATTTAAATTTGTAATTCAATTTTAAATTTAAGTCAATGTACAGTAACACGTTCATATATTTTTACTGGAAAGATAAGGACAATATAATTATTTTTCTTCACACAATATATGTTTATTATAGCACAGGTGGATAGGTAAAGTCATGAATATGTGATCTCTCCACTCAAAACAAACAGACACTCACGAGTCACAGCACAAATAAAACCAGAACTCGCATACGGAACTCAGTGAGGAACTCAGAATTTCGGGGGATGAATAATTAATCGTATAACCTGTATATTTTTCTGCTCATCTCCAGTAGCCTATAGAAATGATATACATTAAATTATTAATTAGTATTGTATCAATCGAAGGAATATGATTTGCATTTGAGGTGACTTAAGAAATTAGGAAATCATAGGGGGGGGAGGTTAATCACCATTCACGGATGACCGACAAATAAACTTTGGATATCCGGATATTTTGAGTCGAACCTTCAGATGTAAGAGTAACCCAGTCGTCCCTTGTGGACTGACATCGGAATAGTTTCCATCGTCAGTATAAAATTGCACTTTCAGCAACGTACTTATTTTAGCTGAAAATAAACTAGGCCTGACTGACCTATAGAATGTGTAAAATTTCAAATGTAAAAACGGGAGGCCAATTTAAAAAGAAAATAATATCTTCCAGTACAAACGGGATATTGAATAGGCCTGTTACACAGGAATAGCTTTTTAAGAACGTCTTGTGAGCTGCCAAAAAATCAACTTTCTACAAAGCATGTTTATTAAGTATAACCGAGACATTTCTAGGCCTGCTTCTATTGTTTATGTTTTCTGACCTCCAAATTTACGAGCCGATCTGAATTACTCAAAACAAGCTCTTCCTCGTTGGCTTCTTAAAAATATTGTCTTATATGGTGCTGCCACCATGTGGCGGTTCAATTAACAAAGTTTAGTATCGCCTTCAGATTCCTTTTTTAACGTTTTTTTCTCATGCAACGGAAGAGCAGAACATTCCGCAAAATAACAAACTGTAACGTATTTTATATTGTTTAACATATTTAAAATAGCTTTAATTGTAAGAAATTATTCCCCCTGGATTTTAAAGGGGAGTAGTTTGAACACAAAAAGCTACTTCAGACGCGAAAAATGTATTGTGGAAAATTAATATGAGCAACAATTTTGCAGACATTTAATTCGTTTATCCTATGGTTAATACCTTCTTTAAAAATACTACTTTAAGTGACATACAGTTAAATGTGGTTTGCGTTAATAATAAAGTGTGGTGTACTGATGAATAATATGCTGCTCTGTACTAAATACTGCGCCTTGCCAAAAGTATGCACCTCCCTCCAGCTATATAGTTGAATTGTGAATTATTTGCACATACCAATATTATATTATAATACCATACCAAAAAAAATTATATATTATAATATTATATATATATATATCTGTACTCATATTGTTATGCATAAACACACATTTGCTGAGCCGTAAAATCCAGTGTTATTCAACTGGGAGTGAAAATATGCAACATAACCCCAGCAAGTTTTTTTTTTTTTTTTTAATGGGCTATAAATGGGATGACAATTTAGCATTTTAGCATTGGTTTCAGTGAGATCCAGACCATGTACTTGGAAACCTGTGGAGGCCCTTGTTTGTACTCTTTTCTGAACTGATAAAGCATGTTAATACAATATCATTACATGCAATCATCTTGTCAATGCTTTGTCTCGCTCCCAGCCTAAGCCAGGGCCTGTGTTTTTTTTCTCTGTAAGCCCTCTAAAATCGGCAGCAGTGTGTGGACAAGTACATGTGCGGCGGGAAAGTCTGCAAATAGACAGCGTCTGTGGAATAGACTATCCTCACTCCTAAAAGGATCCGGGGAAAAGCAGGGGTCACACGGGAGCCGTTTAACTGGTTATTAATGTAAAGTCCAAAGTAAAAAATAAACCACACCACAACCATAAAGCCATACTTCCGGAATGTTTTACTTTTTATTTTTTTACAAAGATGATTTTGAAATGTGGAAGAAGTTAAACGTTCTGATTTGGGTGGGACACGCCACTGTCACACCCCCACCCCCCGTTCTTTATAATGCATTATGTTATACTGTAATTGCACATATTGAAATTAATACATTGACCATATTATTTTTAAACTGCATTTGTACAATTTTAATTTTAATTAAGTTTCAATCTGTGACTTTTACAAACACATGCAAAAACCATTCTTCATTTGTAAATAGCAGTGCAATAAATATATAATAGAATATTGAGGAAGATATATACTTGAACATATACATTATAGAACTAGAAATTCTAGCCATTTAAACCTAAATATAGTCATTCTGATAGGCAGTAGTTATTAGTAGTCTAAGTTATTTTAATGCAAAGAATGTTCTCTCTTCGAGCATTTATTTTTTCTCAATGTGAACTCTAATGCTGTTAATGTCCTATCAGAAGACATAGTACCCTGAGACTGTACCATTTCTGAAGGTGCTAACCTGTCTGATTTCCTCCGAGTCCCCGCCCGGGACAAGGGCCGCTGGCAGCTGGCCGAGTTGAAACCATTATTGTTTCCACTTCATTATAGATCACAAATTGAAGTGAGAGCGATTGTCAAAGCCCGGGCGTTTGCAGTTTGAACGTTCGGGCAGCGGCTCTCTCGGATCTGTTTTCAATTTGTTCTGCCCTGCTTCCGCCCCCCCTCGTCCACAACGGACGTGATCTGGGCTGACATGGATGTCCCGCGTGAGATCGATTTTCGGGATATCAACAGTGTGCTCCGGGTTGGGCCGCCCCAAATGAAACACATGTGCGTCAGTGACCACACAAATCATGCAACTTAATAAACACTCAAACGAGAGATTGTTACGCTTTAATTTCTAAAACCATCACATAGCCAAGAGCAGAATGCTGAGAGAATCACAGGGACTGTTCCACGCGTCTATTGAACAGGAAGAATAAAACACAGCTGTTCTCTGTGCAACAGTGCTAATTCTTCACCACTTTTTACATGACTTCAGTTCAAACCACTTCATTCATTCAGCGTGTGCAGTTCAGAATTTGCATGGCCAATTGTTTTTTTGTCAAACAGAATGTTTTGAATTGGACATTGGCAAACTGCAGTCCATATTTTGGAATCCACCTGAACACTGCAGTCATTACATTCAGGTCAGAAACGATGGTTGCCACTTTTGAGAGCAGACAGGAAACATGCATGTTAGTAAGCTAGGTTCTTTCTAACATAAATAAATTAAAGATTTCTCCTGGTCTTTGTATTCCAATTTTTTTTTAAATGCAGCTATTCTTCAGTCAACATGAGCGATGTTCACTAAGAATGTTTGCATGCAAGTCTCTGATTGCATGAATTTGTTATTCATCACTGAAACTTCTGTTAAGTGTGAGGCAAGTTTTCAAAATGTTGAAAGCGCAACTATCAATTGGGAAAGAATGTCTATTAATTATAACGGGTAGTACTCTATTTAACTGAATAAAAACATTCCAAGCTGAATTTCTAAATTAACAAATTTTCTGGAGGAGAACACATCTGAAGCAAAATAACAAAATACTGAAGCAACCTAGAATATCTCAGCCAAGTCTATGGAATTAAGTGTATATCCGGTACTCTGTGATGACTTCACAAAGCCCTGTCCACGCCTTATGAGCATGTTACAGACATTGGGCAATCTACAAAAAATGCTGGCAGTTAGTGGGAATTAGAAAGGCTAAATAGCATTCACTGCGGCTGCTGAAGCCCTTCTGAAAAAGCTCTGTCGCGAGGGATATGGGTTCGTCACATTTCATTCACATTTTTACAGCGTTGTTGTAAAGGGGCATATCAAGTGGCTGTTCAGGGGGGGAAAAAATATATAGAAAAAAACATGACCATATGTTTCACGTCTTATCATAAACACACACGAGTCTGTGGCTGGAAAAAATGCATATACTAGGGGCAACAGAATGAGAAAACAACCCAAAACAATGTCTGATGAAGTCGCAACTGTCCGTAAAAAGAACCTTCACGGTCTGAGGACGGTTTAAAATGAGGCATTGTTGCTTTGTGATCACATCGACGCTCAGCAGACAACGCCGTTTGTCGAACTCCTCCCGGAGACAAGTTTGATGGTTTCTCAGCGTTGCGATTGGACGGGGAGAACAACGGAGTTTCGTCTAGCCCTTTCATGGCGACGGTTGTCCCTTCCTTAAGTGGGCGCACAACTGGCAATGCCGGCCATGAGCTGAACAGAAACGCCGTGGTAACATGAACAAAATAAATTTAGGAATCAACCCAGCAGAGGGACTGGGTATACCTGCGGCGAAATGGGGTGATTAGTCACTGCTGTCAGGCTACCTGCGGTCATAAAGTGAATTTGAGTGACAGGGAGCTAATGGGGTTCCTGTCATAAACTAAAGAGGAATGTCCGGACCACAGCACGCACAAAAGGAACTAAATATCATTTTGCTTTTCCTCCAGGCGAGCTTTGGACCTAGCATGACTGGAGAGCAAGGTTCTCCAGTCTTCCAAGCCTTTTTCTGTCTTTCTTATTTCTTTAATTGTTTTATTTATTTGTAAACTTCCGTGCGGCCTCTGTTTGGGACGCAGGAGGGCAGGGCACAATTACCTGCAGTTCTTCTTGTTCTTTGTTGCGGTTTTCTGGGGTGTCTCTCCAGGCTAGCACCCCCGGGGCGTGGGTGATTTAACACTTACTTCAGGAGACGCTCTGTATTTGCCCGGTCTATTTTATCACGGCCGGATGTACATAGCTCCAGGACCTTGAGATGCTTCTTACGGAGCCACTCCTTAGTTGCCCTGGCTGTGTGTTTCGGGTCGTTGTCATGCT
>JAOYSI010003078.1:4549-15467 GCA_025775065.1 Hiodon alosoides
GTTCCCAGGTTTGTTTCTTCAGGTTCCCAAAGTTCTTTCTTCAGGTTCCCAGGTTTGTTTCTTCAGGTTCCCAGGTTTGTTTCTTCAGGTTCCCAAAGTTCTGTCTTCAGGTTCCCAGGTTTGTTTCTTCAGGTTCCCAGGTTTGTTTCTTCAGGTTCCCAAAGTTCTATCTTCAGGTTCCCAAGTTTGTTTCTTCAGGTTCCCAAAGTTCTGTCTTCAGGTTCCCAGGTTTGTTTCTTCAGGTTCCCAAAGTTCTGTCTTCGGGTTCCCAGGTTTGTTTCTTCAGGTTCCCAAAGTTCTGTCTTCAGGTTCCCAGGTTTGTTTTAAAACTGCTTACTAACTGCTACCTCTTGCCCTGTATCTTCCAGACTCCGGTGACCCACGACTCTGAACTGAATGAGGGGTAAAGGAAAAGGAATGAATGTCCATATTTAATCTGTATTTTTTATTTTAATCTATATTATTGCAATCCATTTTAGAGTTGCGCAATTATACTGAATATCATTTTTAAAAGCTTATGTAAGATCATTTATGTTTTGCTATGACTAAAATTTATATAGTTATCTTACGTAACTTTATTTTAAGGAGTAATAACTTCACCAGGCCATCTAATTTTAAGGTGAATGCTCAGAAGGAGTGTAACTGGCCAATTACAACTGATCACAAGAACCCCTTTTTCCATCAACACCTTATAACAATACCCTTGTGAGGAGCTCGTGTTTAGCGCCTTTCGCTATATAATATGCTCCTTCAGGGGTTCATTAACGGCATACTCGCAGGTTGGGAGAAGTTGTTTCACCTAAGCCTCCGACCTTCACCTACAGCAGTAAATAAAACACGCTCGTTTAGCTCTAATTAGCCCTAATTGGAAAGTAAAACAGAATCATTGCTTTTGTTGTCCCCGTAACAAGATCGCTTCGGTGTCTAGTCTTGTTTGCAGTAATAAGACACAAGGGCACATGGCGACATAGTTTCATAAGCAGGACTATAAGCAGCATTCAAAAGCCTTACCTTTCAGAACCGTGCTAAACAGTATGTGTGCTGCAGCTGCTCCTGGTGGGCCAGTACAGTTTCACAGGGAAAGGCAAAGATTGAGCGTTTGAATAAAATGACTCTCCCATTAAACACGTACCTTAAAGCCCCACTTAAAAACAAAACAAAACATGTCCTAATGATAGATTTAACCATATCTTAACCCTCTTACACTACTCAATTCAACAAATTTGGTCAAATAACAAGGGTCAGTGCTAACCCTGCTCGAGAGCCACCCCTTGGCTGTCCGATAAGACTTCAGCAATTAGAAGGAGTAATACAATGAAGTTGTAACACGTAACAAGTTTAGAATTAAAATCTCAAGCAGAAAAGACGAGGTCATTGCCCTTGTGTGAGGGAAGTTATATGAACTACGGTTCTTCAGTTCGAACGCGTATGCGAGTGAAAGTGGCGGTGGTGCGGTATGAGAGACGGATTCAGACTAAGGTAAAGTAAGATTCAGAAAAAAGACTGATTAATGTTGGGAAACAAGCAAAAGTGTTCCTTACATATCCTTTAGTATAATTTGAGAGAACTCTACTTAAAAGGCCTGCCTAAGACATAAATTGCCTCATACAGAACTCGAGACCTTTGGCAGAATTTATAATTGAATTTCTGTGACAGTGGGTGAAGACACATGGGATTTATGTGGTCAAAAGAACAATTATACGTCGCGTCTTTATGAGGAGTGAGGTCATTAAAAAAAAAATCTCATTATCTCCACCAGACAATAGAACGTTGCAGTCCTTGACAAGGTCACACGTCTCCCCAAGGGCCCAACTGTCGTATTCACACGTGCAATGAATCAACACAGCGGCACAATCCAACCTTGACAAGGGGCCCGGGCCCTTGAGCAAGAGGATAACGCCGCCTTTGGCACGAACACAACATGTAAGTTCATGGAGAGCCTACAGCTGTTAACTCAGCATATGAACATGACACACAGAGAAGCAGCAATGCTTCGAGGACGGGATGAAAATGTACAGGCTTATCCTGAATGTGGCCTGAGGCAAATAGGGCACAGGTGTGTGTTGTACAGGCTTATGGAGCAGATATGTGACGATTTATGCTAAAGTATGAGATATTAAATGTTGAAGTTGAAGTACTGAAGTTTTTAATTCTAATTCAGGAGACAAACCAGACCATACCAGCTCCAACCACATAAAAAAACAACTCTGTTTTGTGTTAGCGGCTCAAATCCATCCCATCTCCACCTTTGTAGGAATCCAGTGAATTCAAACAACTTGTCCCAATGGATCAGGTACGATCTTTCAGTTGATTTCACAATCATTTCTCCCTGGACTGAAGTAGTTTGGGGCCTGAAAAACATGAGGGTGAATTTGTTTAACATTTGTTTATCCTGTTCCTTTTGGAACCTGTTAATTTGGGGTCCTGCGTATTGTTTCATCCTGGGATTGCCTTCCTTAACAATGTCATCCTTTGCATACTATTGTTCTATGTTGATTAAAAGCCATCCTAGTCAGTTTCCCAACCCCACCAGGAAACTGCGAGCAAAGGCATTGAGCCCCACACCAGAGTTGGAGAACTCTGTTCTTCTATAAGAAATACAACGATGGAAAGTGTCTGGGCCCCTCACCAATTCAGTGAATTTCTTTCAAAGCAGCTTGGTTCTCAGGAAGCACACTTAACCTTACAGACTTCCCCTGGTTCCTACGTCCTACAGGAACGAAGGTTCCCGTAATGAAATAAGGCTGAAATGCAGACCAGTAGATAACGTAAGAATCCAAACTCTCACGCATGAATCCAAAACAAAGCTTTATTTGACAAGCAGAAGTAATGTGGAAAAAATATGTCTATTTCTATGTGGGGATAAACCAGGAGATGAAAAGCAGCTTGGTTACAAACGACAAGTAAACCTTCCCACCGCTTATATCACGTAAGGCAGTCCTCATCATCAGGAGTGACTCCCTTTTTGCTGGCTGCCTTAGCGGAGCCAACTTGCTTTAACATCCCGATGATAGCTGCAGTTGATGTGGTCAGGATGCCTTCGTTCCATCAGTGGGTGTGACTCCCTAAGTGAAGCCAAGGACCGCCCTGTATAGAGTGATGCATTCAGTTGGCAACCAAGCACAACGCGATTGATGGGGCGTAACCTTTATATGACCTCCTCACTTTTATCCTTTTGGCCAGATTATCATTGGAAAGAGTGCTCACATCAGTTATACAGACAGGAAATATAAGTAAATCACCCTGGATAAGAAAGCTAAGAAAATCCATAAATAAACACACAACACCTTAAGTTAAAATGTAATATAAACTGTGTGTGGCCATTTGAGTTATTATCACTAACCTGTGTGTAACATACAAGGTAGTACATACATAAAGATCCAACTAACTTCTTATTAAACAACAAAGAGCATTTTAAAAATGCAGTATGCATCTGGTATGCGCACAAAAATATCTGTTGTTGCCGACACCTTGCTTTTGAAGGACTACTCAATGGTTTAAAAACATGAACATGTCAGGAACATTTCAAGAGCATGTCAATTTTAAGTAAATGCGTCACATCTGATGCTATCTGCCAGGCTGCAGTTTGACAAAGTGGTGGGTTTTGGATTAGTAATCCATTGTTTGCTAGTTTGAGCCCACAGAGGTACCCCAAAGATCCTTAACCAAAAGTGCTTCCGTAAATATCTTGCCATCTAGCTCATTAAATATATATAAATAAACTTTGAAATTAAGTGGTGGCACAGGAGAGGTAATAATTCAATAATGAATTAATCAAGTCATGCTCATTTAAAAAAATGTATTTTTGGAATTGAAACATGAGTAGTAATGTAACTCAATGTAAGCAATCAAACCTTTGGAGCAAAATCAGAAATTATAATGATACCATGTAAAAATAGTGAAATACACTACAGCCCAGGAAATTCACTAGTATAAAGCACACATGGAAACAGTTCACCATAAATATTCCTGAATATTTCAAAGGAGACAATGGTCATTTTATTTACCGATGTTACCCCTAGCACAAGTGTTATTAGTAGTACTATTAAGGAATGAAGATAAAATGTACTTAGGCTTAGAAATCGTATTAAATTTATTTACCCACAGTGAACCCGTTTAAGACCCACCTTTAATTGGAAAAAGAAATCTTGAATAGCTGGGTCATTTTCAATGGTCCCCGGTGATTTCATGTTTCTGAACCGTGAGAGAGAGCAAGTAATCGTGCATTTTCCAAAATGCTGAATAAAGAGGTTCTTATCGGAACCCCACGCCAGGACGAGGCACACACGGCAGTTGTTTTTTTTCATTAAGGTTGTGAAACTGGCTTTAAGAGTCGGCAGCGGCGCGCTCCGCTCGGCGGTCACCGCTACCCTTCTTCACCAGCAGCTCCTTCCGGGCATTCTGGTACACCAGCATGCAGTCCTTAAAGCTCTGAACCTGCGGCTGACACTTCCGCCAGTCCTGCTGCTCCGCCATGCACTCCTGTACGGCATAGTGCAGCTCAGCGCAGCCCGTCCTGGAGATCATCCGGTCCACTGGGTCATCCTCGTCCTCAGGCCGGGCTCGGTTATGAGACGGAGGTTGAGAAGCCATTCAACACTTCAGGGAATTGTTGCATAAGGCCTTGTCAAACTCCTTGATGTATACGGTTGGGTATCTGCAAGGTGTAATTTAATTAAATAACTTAGCGCAGACCAGCTCTTAAACAAACGGCACTGCAATGCACAGCCACACATCTATGTAACTTGCCTTTTTATTTTCCTGATCCTTATTATAGTCAGAGCACTGAAATTTAGACCTGAGCCCTGTCAGGGCACCAATACTAGGTGAGATATGTTCTGTTCTCTTGAGAATAGCTACATTAATAGCTAAATAGTACTGATTAAATTAAAGACCATCAACCGCATAAATAGACTATAGATGACCTTTAGACAAAAGCTTCAAAAGCAATAAACTATTTAACAACACCATACACCGGATAATACTGTATGTTGCTGTTGGATATTAAACGTTTCATCGTGTGTCATCAAGGTTTGTTTAATATAATAATAATAATAATTATTATTATTATTATTTTCCCTAGCGCGCTACGTAGTTCGCTAACGTTAACTTGTTACCTTATTCCATAGTCCAAACTCCTAAAAGATCGCTCTAAACCATAAGGGTTGTAAATAAGAGCTAGAAGGCTTTCCGTGCGAGCGAATGACTAAAACCCAAATAAAATCACTTACATTTACTTATGTCAGATTTAACTTTCGTAATAATGCATGCCTTCGCTCAAACATTGCAGTCGGACAGTTTTATGGAAAGGACCGGAAGTGTGCAACGTCTAACATGTAGTGCCCGTCTCCCTTGTTAAACAAATAAGAACATTTGGCTTATTACTAAGCTATTATTAACTACACACAAATATACATTGTTGACTATTCGGTGTCAAACTCGATAAACGATAATGGAAATTACAAACTCATAAACTTATTCTAAGATCCGTGTTTTTGGGTTGCTGCTATACCACTCTAAAAATCCGTGTACTTCCTGGAGTTACTTAATCATTTTTATATAAATCAGTAACGTTAAAACGACTATTTCCCCCCTCGCATTACGATCGTGCCTTGTAACATTTTACCATGGTTGCGATGAGATTAAATAACTACAAATGTGATATCAAGATATTTTTACTGGCAAAATTATTAATGTACCGAAATCAATTTTTCCTTATCTCTGTGATAGCAACATTATTACCCAATACGGGACAATACATAAATACAGAAATATTGTCTGCAATACATAAAATATTCACTTGAGGGCAGCATTTTGCAAGGCACAAAAATTTAAAAACACACAATCTTGGTTGTCCAACATACTGAAAATAAGTAAACATAATCAATTTTTAATGCACATTTAAACATTTTTAATGCACATTTATTCTCTTTCCGGTTATCCCATGTAGACCGTGCTAGTTAACATTATATGTTCAGTTTAGTCTGACATTGTTACGGGACGTCCAAGTAGGTTTGCCGACAGTCACTGTTTTAGAACTAAATAAACACATAACTCTTGCCAAAGGACATAACTTCTTAACTGTAATTACTACCAATTTTATTCGTTGTTATGATTAACCCAATTAATTTCATGATTTAAGTTTTTATTTCCATAGGCATGTGTGGGAACAAACCACCGTGTTTAAGTCGGCACTTACTGACTCCGTTCGAAGAGTTTAGTGGAGAGTATTGTCTCCTCTTGGGTATTGACTCATTTGATATTGGAAAACCATCAAACTGTTTATGGAGTGGAATAAGACTGAGAGTATGAGTTTACAGTCAAGTCAGTGGGAGTGAAAATATGTCCGGGTTAAACCCATCAGTGCCAATTCTGGGAAAGCTTTTCGTGCATTGAATTGAGAGAATTTAACGTCCGCCACGTTCGGGACCCCCCTCCTTCCAGCCGAAATCCGGAACACTCAGATATCTGCTTTCAGCCGACCGAGAACCACATAGGGGATATGTGACCTCCCTTTGCCCAGTGGCAAAGTCCTTCTCCTGCTGCCGCCCGACCTGTGCTGTCACCTGTCGACAGGTGCTTATTGTGTTCATCCATCTAGTTCCCACTACATTTGTCCAATCAGTCTAAAAATCACATGACTGACAACCAAATCGTCTTCCACTGAAATGTATCGAGATTCGTTCACTGCAGAACATTTCCAATCCAAGCTGTACGCTCAGAAAGTGCCATTAGTAGCACTTTTGTAAACATTCACGAAGACAAACGCACTTCACAGGACACCTTAGGTGCACGTGTTAATGAAAAAATCACCCAAACAAAAGATATGTATGAAATCTAGTTTGGTGGTTGAAGGGGGTTGGGAACTGATGTGGCCCACCAGCCATGGGCAAGTGGCACTCAATTGAGTGCTGGTCAGATGGTCTGCGTAAAACGGTAACCAATAATTCCCAGGCACCTGCCGGCTGGCAGTGCCGTAGAGAGGGACATGCCTTTAGGAGTGTAAAAGAGACAAGTGGCTCAAAGGTGACTAAGATTGGAGGAGACTAGTACTTCCTCACCCACCCCATGTGTGGTGACAGGATTCGTTGCGACAAGCTGAGATGCATCGGTCATTCCAAATTGGGAAGAAAACTTAAAAAAAAAAAATTCAAAAATATATATATTTTTAAAATATTGCCATAGAGACAAGGGTCAACACGGCACTCTCCATGATGGTTTTTAAAACCATACCACAGAAAACAAAATCACAGCAGTAGAAGACAAAACTACATATATTTGGTTATAATGACTATTGTACAGCAATAAGTACAGCAACTAATATACCTAACAATTAATAGTACCATAGTTATGTGCAGCTTTCTTAACATTTCTGGAATATCTGTTAGTACTTTGGCCTCTCTAAGAGCACTGCCTTTCCACAAGAGACTTGGGTTTCATTCTCGACCAGAGTTCCTAGGACGTTACAATATGAATTTGAGAAGAATTTGTAAATAAAGGGATAAATCAGCTTTCTTTACAAAAATACGTGAAGTAGTCTTTGAAATATTCCTGTGAAAATACATGCTTGAATGACCACCACTCATACTCAGAATAATCATTTGCACGTTTTTTCTCCCTACTGAACTTGAGGTATAACACGCTCAGATTTTAAAAAATGGTCAAGCATAGCTGAAAGCTTCTCACCAAGTAACTGCATAGGTATGGTGTTTATCTAACTCTATAAGGAAATTGGTTTACCCAGATTTCCCCAAAGGCATCATAAAAAATCTGGAACAAATTCCTTTTAATTATCCGTAGTGCAATTCCAAGGTGAGTTATTTTTGGTGACCTTTCACTTCACTCTTACGCAATAAGGGCAGCGTTCCTCACATTGTTATCATGCCGCTATATAATTTCCCTTTACAAAAGCATGTGGCAGTAAATTGTTGCGCTGGACGGCAAGCTGCACCATCATTTTATCCATTAGGGAGGACATCAGACACAGTACAGTCTGAGCTGAGTCACGCCAGTCACAGAGGGAACACAGTCGACACAGCTGCCAGAGAAATGGAAGCGCTTTATGTTGACTAGTGGAGCCAAGGCCCACCCTTCGAAGAACAAGCTGCAGGTCTCCTGCACCCTACAGCGAAGACTGCACCCAGGCACCATAGATATTTAACATCAAAAACCCTAAAGAGAAAGAGAGAAAGAGATTCTGGGCGAGTTACAACCGGGCTGCCGTAGCCTGAAGGTGCAAGCAGGCTGACAACAAACTGACCTGGAAGTCCATTGGGAGGGTGATAGTGTGCAGGGTAAAGCGCGGTATAAAACGATTAGGAATACTCACTTCCACACGCTCTCAGGCCAGATCTCAGGGGAAGGTGCCTTGACCTTCAGGGGGAGGAGAGATTAACTGAACATGCCAGCACCCACCATAGAGAGAGAGAGAGAGAGAGAGAGAGAGAGAGAGAGAGAGAGAGAGAGAGAGAGAGAGAGAGAGAGAGAGAGAGAGAGCTAAGATAACCATTTTAGGCCAAAATAATCACGTATACAATGAAAGTACTGCAACATACTGTCTCATAATACGGAGTGTATCTCCAATCCCGGTAAACTGTTGACTTGCAGTCATTTTAAATAGAATGCCGGTAAAGTCGTTTTGAATATGAATCTGAATTAGTGAAGTGCCTAACCTGATATCCAGGTTTTTGTCAATATCCAGTCACTCAAGTAAGAAGAATCTTCACAGCAAATACAGAATTATTGCACTAACTGCGGTTGCAGGGAAAAGTGAACAGCAAGAACCCAAACGTGAACAGAAAGCTGCCCTCAGTGGTCATGCAGTAGATTCGTATCCCTATTGGTTGTACGATGGTGGTCGCTGATGGTGGAGGAATTGCTGAACCAGTAATTAAGTAATTAACCAGTAATTAAGTAATTAAACCAATTTTTTTATCCTTATTGGATTTGTGCAGGAGCGGGTCTGTCCCCCGAGCTAAAGGCACTTCCCCCCTCAGATTCATTCCTGTTTCATGTCCCGGTTTTGCCCAGTTAAAGTGCGGTAATCACTGCATAAAATCCGTGTGGAAGTAGTGACAGTGAAGGACATTCTCTTGCTTCACAGGATAACCGCGCATCCGTCAAAGGCGCACAGCGCTGTAAATTAATCCGCTTCCTGGGGACCTTCTGGTTTTTGTCCCAGCTGAGCTCTGGATTCCCTCGCCTGATGGGGCATTTCATTTGACTGGTTATGCCTGGGATATAATAGAACACACTTCAGTCGAATCCTTTCTTTAATTCATTTCTTCTCCACAAATCTGATTGCACCGATCAATTTCTGAAAAATATCGTCCATGTTATGGATAATTCTAAATATTATATAGGTGATGTATAGCTACGTTTTAAATACATAACAACATAACATAATGCTGACGGTCTGAAAAACAAGTAATTATACGGTATGTATACTAATGAATTATGTGTACAATTATACATTATGTATGGACCACATAATGTGATTATGTAATCTGATTTGCAAGGACCATGCTTCGTGTCAGCTTTATGCTCCAATTCACAACCGTCCAATACAGGGCTGAGAATGTAAATCCTGTGGTCATGTCATCACCAACATTGAACAATTTGCTGAAAACAGAGAAAGAAAACAAAAGACTCGCACACTGCTCCAGAGGGCTGGACGTGACGAGGAAGATGCTGTTCTTCTGGTTCCCCCGTCTGTAGTCTCCGCCGGGCAGCACGCGCTGCGAGAAGACAAAACAAGATGCTGTCAAAGCCAAGCAGAAATGTGTCCAGCCCACTCACGCATAATGGTGGACATCCCTTCACCCCTAGATGGACTTACCCCACCCCAGCCATATCTGGAAAATAAGCCAGCATGTCTCAACAAAGTCCAGCGTCCCGCATCGGCGCCCCAGGTTGGGCGGTTTAGGACCCCCAGCTTCAGTCCGTTTCAGCTCCCCCGTTTCCTCCACCATTGCTTGACTTCAACCGCTCCCCTCCGCTGGGCCGTTCCCCTGTGCTGCGCTGCTGAACCAGCGTTGGATCTTTTCCCAGGCCCACAGTTCACCCTTTCACCCTGTCCTTGGTCACCACATGGCACACAACACTCTTCACCCCCAACAACCTGGAAAGAAAGTCTGCATTTCAGTTAGCCTGGCCGGGCGATACTTAACTGCAAGTGAGTTGTCGGTAAGCTTCACCACCCACTGATGCTCTGTTGCCCCCGATTTGACCGTCCCCAGGGGTATTAGGGGGTTCTGGTCCATGTACACCAGTGAGATCAGTCCCCCAGAGATAATCCTTACATTTCTTAGTGATGGCTCACTTCAGGGCCTGCGGTTCCAACTGGAACGTGCTGTAATATTAGTAATAGCGTTCCTGGGAAGTGTGGGATTTAAGACAATGGAAAGTCTGAGGTTTGGAGTTTTTTAGGCTAAGTGTAAAATAAGTATTCTACGTATTTTCATTGAATGTGTGAGTTATCCTGTTTCAATTTTCCCTTTAAACCCTATTTACAAGTTTGTGGGGGAAAAACTTAAATGGATACCCAAAAGAAACCAAAATAATAATAAATGAATGAATGAATGAATGAATGAAAAGTTAAAACGGTGTGTTTTCAATTTAATATTAAAAGAAAGATAACATTTTAGAATGTTGATTTTGAAGATAATTCAACATAACATTATACGTTTCTCAGAAGACCAGGTGTGATGTTTGTGTGGTCCTTCTGGCGGCCACAAATCACTTTTTACTCTTGGCTGTATTTTTGGATTGGCCACCACAAATACAACACGAAAAGGTGTTGGAAAAACAATAGTTAAACCTAATGTCTAATGCTAAGTGTCACAAAAATATGATTATGCTTAAATACTATTTAACAATTGCAGATGGTAAAGTAATGTTGTGTGCAAGCACTAACCCT
>JAOYSI010003079.1:0-15467 GCA_025775065.1 Hiodon alosoides
CCCCCGCCCCCATCACACAGATCCCCATTTAGAATTCTGCTTAGGTACATGGTTATTATAATTAAATCAAAATTCTAAAACTCCAAACAATTATACCAACATGATGTAACAACGGTAGGATATTGTGTTCATTGTTCAGCTCCCCTTTAACTCTTGGTTCAAGACCTCCATCAATATGTGTTCTCGATTTCATTTATATTTCCTGTGGTATGTTTTAACAGAAGGCACAGTCTTGGCACATAATTTTTATTTTTTTTCCAGCACATCAGACTGACATCAGTCTAGGCCTTGCTCATTGTTCTATATGATTTAGATCAATAATTTAAAAGCTCATTAAAATTTTAAACGAAAGGAGATGAATTCCAACTGGCAAATGCAGTCCAAGCTTATGAGCATGGAGACACCCTAAATGAAACCTCCGGCCCTTTCTATAATGGGGCAAGATAGTTACAAACAGAAGTGACCGAGAAAAGTAACCTCAAGCCAAAACCCTACTCTTCTCCAGCTCTCCTGTAATAACGTTGTTAAATCTTTCTGTGTAAGAAACCTTCTAAATGCCATGTTTGAAAAAAGTCAAATATATATATATATATACAAAACTGAAACAGGTCACAGTAGTACCTTTTGGAAATGTCTCCTGATTTTCCTTATAAATAAATAACAGAGTTATGCAAAACCTGCACTTTTGCCCTTTCAGTGGTTTTGTTATTTAGAAAAGCCTAGGAAATTTACACATTAAACAGGACAGTTTTTTAAACATTTATTATTGAGCTGTGAACCAGAGCAGTGATGAGATTAGGGGCTGATTGAGGAGGTGGCGTGACTTGTACTCTGTCCTCACGGGAGTTTCCTACTACTCTGAATGGGGGTAGGTGCCCAGATGGCCACGGTCAATGAATGGCACATTAGGGACTTCTCCTGTCTCGTATTATAACGAACAGAGACAGCTGTAGAATCAAATTCTGTGAGATTTCCTTTGTCCTCGGCTCTGAAGAAATGCAGGGAGGGAAATGTTATGGGGGCCTCAGTCACTGCTGTAAGGGTGTCTACTGGACCTCTCTTCAGCTTGTCAGCAGTTTTGCCCCCTCATCAACACACACACACACACACACACACATGCACACAAACATACGCATGCCCATGCCCGCATGTCCAGACACACACGCATCCACACACACAACACATGGAAAAGAACAATTAGGTGCGAGCCATGAAATCAACACACAAACACACCTACACAAGTACGGATACCCAGACACATGCACACACACATGCAGACACGGCACATACACTCATGACACACATATACACTAGCACACAAAAAACACACCCATTCACATAAACACACAAGTATGCATACACATGCACTTATGCACATACACATACACACACACACACACAGACACAAAAATGTACACATTCTCAGACACATATACACGAATGCGTTTATGCACATACATACACAAACACACACACACACACACACACACACACATACCGCAGCCCTCTCTCGAGAGACGAGGCACTGGGGAGATGGAGTGATGTGAAGGGAGGGAAATATTGAATGCGCAGTGGAAAAGCTCCAGTACGCAGCAGTGTGCTGTCGGATGAGTGACACCGATTGAGATGGCCACTCAGAGGGACTGCGTCTGGCTCTCTACACACTCGCTTGAAGGGAGGCCGTTAGCCCTGAGGACACTGGCAGCACAGCAACCTCAGTGCCATGGGAAAGTCACTTAGTGAAGAAATATATATGTCCAACTGAGGTGGCAGAGATGTCCCCACAGCGCCTTCCTTTGTTCTTCAGCTCAACTCATTCACCTTCCCTGGTGACATTTGAAGGGGAAAGGCTTTCCAAAGGTTTCATAGTATTTCCTATGCCGTACTTTCTGATGGGCTTATCGGGGGGGGATGATGTCAGGATGATGAGAGAATGAGGATGGGGGGTGAGATGTGGTGGGGGGTCATGGAGCTTGTGGAATTGAGTTAGATTTACAGATGTGAGTAAGGTTCAAAGATGTGAGTTAGGTTCAAAGATTTGCAGATGTGAGTTAGGTTCAAAGATGTGTGTTAGGTTCAGAGATGTGAGTTAGATTGTTAGATTTGCAGATGTGAGTTCAGTTCAACTATGTCTCACTACTTTTTTTACTCAGCCATTCATGAGCTCATCCATAGTAAACTCAGAGGATATAGACTTCAGTGTCAATTGAAGGAGAAGTATACCCATCTTGATTGCATTGCCAGGCACCCAGGAAGTCCTGTCAATTTACTCGCGACTGAGTGACTAGGGAGGTGACCTTAAAGGCATTTTAAGGAGATTCAATTTATCCAAAAATTTAATTTCCTTGTTGCCTTCCTTTTGCAAACAGACATCAGGACAACAGAAGAGTTGTGTGGTTGACTGCCCCAAAATACAGTGTTGGACAGAGCCAATTTTCCATATCTGTCAAGAGTCCTTCCTGTAGAGCCACTCACAGCTCATGGTACATGACACCTATAACAACGCGCCCGTGGGACCTAAGGGGTCGTGTGAAAGCTGGGTAATGAGCACAAGATTCCGTCCTCTGGTCAGAAGCTTGCCCTGCTCAGCCCCCGCACTGGTTGGACGTCTTGAGTGGTAGCATCTTAATTAGGCTGTGGGTTGGCTCCAGTAAAATCACGTGCCTTCCAGTTAGAGAACTGTTAGAGAACTCAATTTATACAAAGAAAGATTCTAAGAGTATACCTCAGTATATTTAGGCATTTCAATTTCCTTCAAATGCTGGAGGTTAGCCTGAGCAGCCAATTAACCTGTGGTGCATTGAGGCTGTTACTACATTATTTATTAGTTAGGCTTTTTTTTTGTAACCAGAGTGAAATGGCTCTGAAACCCTTCCCCCAACACATGCATGGAGACAAACTCGGTGACACCAACCCGAGGAACTCCCTCCTGCAAAGTTTCCCTCCAGGCTGGAGTTGGAAAACGATGTGATCATAATCCAGCCCTGAGGTGCGCACCAGAGGGAGATCTCTACAATTTAAAGGTATGAATGAGTCAACAGGGCAGAAGATCATTCTAAAAAAATCTTATCCACTTGTGAAACACAACCAGGCACAGCATCACCTTGAGTCTTTGAATTCAGGGAAAACACACTTCAATTAAACTGCGCTGGGAGGCAAAGGACATCTTCAGTGTTCCTGCCTGATGGTTGCAGGTGGGGGAAGGGGGGGTGGGTAGAGGGCAGGAGCTCCCTACTTCCCAAGAGGCAATAGCCATTAGCGCCTCCTGTGGCCATCACCGCTGGTTTAGACAGAGCTGTGGCAGAGGGAAAAGCAATTTGAGTGAAATATAGCCAATACAGTCTACTGGAGCCTGAGGAGGCCACTGCGGCCGGGCCACGTCCGGATCCTCCTGGGGCCTGGTTGCCTGGCAACAGCCCCCAGATTAGATTACTTGGGTTGAGTGAGGATCTGGCCCGGGCGAGGGGGATCGGATCATACTCATTGATCATCTGCTTTTTCCTCCGTTGTCAGCCTCGGAAACTGGACGGAGCTGCAGGAACAAAGTCATGTACATCACAGCAGTGGTGAAGCCAGCAGGTTGTTGGGAGTCCAGGGTGGGCGGATCACAAGTCAATGCTATAGGTCTGTATGACCTGTGTGATGTAGTGGTTAGAGCACCGGACTGGGTCAATTAAGCTTCACCACAAGAATCCTGCTATGACTATGGATGTAGAATGAATGTAGATGAATATTGTGTCGCTACCAGATAAAAAGGAATATTAATCAGTTTGTTCCAATTGACCTTACAGAGTCAATATCCTATAAACATGTCTCCCAGTGAGGGCGCCGATGACACCAGGAGGAAAAATTAGGGACTCATGCCCCAGAAAAGGTTACACCCCCCTGCGCCCCGTTCCACCCCACAGAGGAGCCGCGGTGTGAGCCCATTAGCTCTAATCTGGACCGACGGGCATTAAAAGGTTTGTCTGGTGTCGTGGGAAGTGCAGCTGTGTTTGGCGCCTTTGAAACGCTCGGCCCGCCGTTGGCTGTGCGTTGTCATCTCATCTCCCGGGGTGCCTTGCTCGCCATCCAGCAGGGCAAGCACACGCCAGGGCCGCAACGCCCACTGGGCAGGCCGGCTGAGACCCATACACAATGCTACACACATCACAGTGCTGTGGAATCCGCGACACAATGCACTACTCCATGAGAATGGTCCAGTACCTCACCAACGTTAATGACAATTTTCTCCATGTGTGCATTTGCCATACTAGTAAATTCATAGAAATATATTTACTACGGGTGCTGCATATCTGCTCACAATTCTGCCAAACTGGACTGGTTCTATCAGGGCCTGACATCCACCAATGTGATCTATCAAACCTAGCATCAGACGGGTTCTTTTGGAGCCTGAAATGCACCAATGTGATCTGTTAAACCTTGTGTCAGACGGGTTCTTTTAGGGCCTGAAATACACCAATGTGAGGGGACAGAGTGCTAAATGTTTTAGCAGGAAAGTCACAGGCCGAGCTAAAACGAGTTCTGTGCCTATTGGCTTCTTGGCCACCTTATTTACAGGTGAGAAAACACATCAATCTCGCTGACATAAGTCCTCTGTATCCTCTGAAAAGGCTGTGGTGAAAATGTGGGGAATCCTGTGAATTGGAGTTCTCACAGAAGGAAATCGCTCTGTACA
The DNA here is from genome assembly GCA_025775065.1 of Hiodon alosoides. Taxonomy (NCBI): domain Eukaryota; kingdom Metazoa; phylum Chordata; class Actinopteri; order Hiodontiformes; family Hiodontidae; genus Hiodon; species Hiodon alosoides. The sequence goes on from JAOYSI010003079.1 coordinate 4,679, forward strand.
CAGAGCAGGTGCAGCGCGAGCATTTTGGATGCGGGGGGTTTCTGTGTGCTACTCAGTATTGTACCTGAAGAGGTTGTATGGGTTTGGGAGATGGAGACTGGGAAGAGACCTGGGCACTGCTCACCAGAACCAGCCCTACCAAGACACCTCTAGAGAGGCACATACTTATGAACTGCGATTCGGTTATTTTCTCTGCTGGTTATTCATTATTCACTCCGCTAAACCCACTGTGTGACTGCGAGAAAACCCCTGGAGACTCATATGAGGAAATAAACATCAACTATGTAATCAACATTAATCTGCAAACAGAAGCACATCATTGCCACAAATTCACCAATTCATAGCAGTTGTAACTGAAACCATCATGCTCTCGATGAAAATATGTAAGACCAAACCCTTTAACATGAGTGCTGCAGCTATGTCAACCACACGTTTCAGAAATGTTAAGGTAAGGTCCTTGGTCCTTTTTTCATCTCTCAACTGACTTTCCTAAATTTAGGAGCCCATCAGTTTATTTCTATTCGTTATTTTATAAAACGTCAACCAGTAGTAACCTGAATAATTTTGTTGTTTGAAAGCTTTCACGTTTTTTAGAAGATCCTTCTTGAGATGTTTTTAATAGGATTTATTTATTTTATGTCGTGAAGATAAAAAATAAAAAAAAAGATTTGCAGAGATATTTCATTTGAAGCATATCAATCTCAAACAGGAAAATATTAGTGTTTGTTTATGAAACCAAAGATCGTGTAGCAGACTGGTGCCATGGACACCACCTGCCTCAGTCTGTCCAATCAGTTTCTGTTCCTGCAGGTCCGATATAATGCACTCATGACATATTCTCTGAAAAGAGTCGACAGATACAAGACAAATCCCCAGTGGTCTGTCACCCAGTGTGGATTCTCGGGGGCGGAATAAACCATCTCTGAGCGTCCCTTCCATACTGCTACCAATGTGAGAGGGATTTATGGTTACTCGTACCATGTGGGAGAAATTTACGGTTGCTGGTACCATGTGGGTGGATTTACGGTTGCCGTACCATGTGGGAGAGATTTGTGGCTGCTCGTACCTGTGGGCTCAGCTGCTGGTAGCATGTGTCACACCTACGCCCCACACTTCCTCAGTCTGCTAGCAGAGATCAACATTCCCTGAGTACTAATTGTTTCACCCTTCCTCAGCATCATGTCTTATTATTCCGTTAACATTCCACAAACACCATGTGCATTTTTATTCATCCTGTCCTCTCCTCATTGGTTCAGAAGATCCAACACTGGTATCCTGCTTCCCTCTCCACTGGATATAAACTCCTTAGTGACTTCCAGTCTACACTCAGTCGTATCTATCTCGCCATAGCATTTCCGAGCTCTACTCCCTTGTGACCACATTTGACTGGTGTTTCCCTATCATCGACCCTTGTGCCTGCTTCTTCGACCATCGCTTCTTGGATTGCCTTCCCGGTGTTGTTTGCCCATTTATCCACCCTTTGCCTGCCTCATTCACTACGACACGAGGACTTCCTCGGACCCTCTCTTGCCGGCTTCGACCCCTGCCTGTTTCCAGGTTTTGTGCAACTCTGCACTTGGGTTCCTCTTCCCTGTCAGGGCAGCCCCGTAACAGCATGGTACATACACCTTTGGCCAAAGCCTCCTAGAGGGGTATGTCTTTCAAAGATTAGACGAAATTGTGTTGTTTACAAAAATTTATTCATACAAATCTTACAACACCTTTTTAAAGACATTTATAAACGTTACCCCGAGGGGTACCGTGTGTAATTATAACTATGTTACTTGCTAGTTTTAATTTTCCATACAATAAATATGTCTATATAGATAGAGATTTTTAAAGTTTAATTTTCATGTTTGTTTTTTTTTAAGGCTTTTTGGCGCTTTCAAAATTATACACATTAGGCTATACGGAGAGTGTACCATGATTCTTGCAATCACAAAATCTCTAATCTAGTACTCAAAAACAAAAGCAAAAAGGAAGAATAACAGCTTTCTCTAAAACTAATCCTAGCACTACTGTTTCAGATAACGTTTCAGCGCACACAAAGAAAAAGAAAAAACAAGAACCGAGGAGTGAAATGTAAGCTGATGGTTTGCAGCACTGTAGGGCCACTAATAGCCAGCTGTGACTGGTGGCCATTTTTAAAGTCGAAGCAAGGCACCAAAGCCGCAAGCTGCGTCCTGCGTCACAAAGCCTGGGGGAGAATGCAAAATTAAACAGAGATTGATTTCATATACACAGGACTCAGGCACAGATCGAATCACTTTGCTGCTACTGCTGATGTCACGGGGCTCACCGACACTGTGTCTGTAGAGGCCGTCTGGCTCACTGCTGGGTTTCCTTCGCGGAAAACGTCACATTTAAACGTAGTCAGCCAGGGGCTGAAGTGGCGGGCCCGTGATTAGGGACTTTTAGCTTTTCCCAGAATTCTGAGAGTCAAAGTTCAAAGTTCAATTGGGAACTTTTAAAAAGTTCTGTAGCCTTATTGGGGTTGAAGGAGCTAAAAAAAAAAAGTATTTATTTTAAAAATGTCCAAACATTGAATTCATTATAATGAATGGAGGTGATTTGGATTTTCAGGGTTGTTGTACCTGAACTCTATCAGAAGGGGCACGTACGAAGGAGCTTCTCGGTGGGATGCCACCTCTGTAACTAGGTGTGGAAACCTCTCCTCGGGTTCTAACCTCACTGCCGTGACGAGGTGTGGCAACCTTCTCGGGTTCTACCCTTTCAACTGGTATAGCTGCTTGTTTCCTCTTGGAACTGATTCGTCGCAGTGTTTGTAAAGTCCGTTTTTTCTCTCTCTCTCTCTCTCTCTCTCTCTCTCTCTCTCTCTCTCTCTCTCTTTCACTCTCTCTCAATTCAATTTCTCTCTCTCTCGTTCTCACTTTCACTCTTTCTCTCTCATTGAGCCCAAAACTTCTAAAAAAGCACTCACGAAAAACACACGAACCTAAGCCATTGTTTGTTTGTTTTTAACTGAGTATTTACAGTACATTACAGAAAATATCTGAGAGTGAAATGTCAAAATTAAGCAGAGTTTAAATGCAGTTGTGGCCCTCGTCTTTGATACTCTTCTATAGCTTGTTCTTTGGTACTCTTCTATATTGTCCCGATTATATCTGCTTTAAAGGTGGCTCCAAGGCTCCAAGGTTTCAGAAATAATAAGAGCAACGGAAGCCAGTAAGTTAAGTTAATTTCTGCTTTCAGCATTTCCTAACTACCAGGTGCAGCCCTCATCTTTAAACATGCGGTCATTCATAGTCTGAAAATGATAAGGAAAAACATAGACTCTGTGTGCAAATGAATGACTTAATGGTATCCTGCCCTGTGTGTACTCTAAACAGGAGGTAAAATTCACATTTAACACAGAATAGCATGGTTGGAAAAACCATATGGAATAAACCATACATTTACCCATAAGCTTAACAGGGCAATACATCCAAATCAGTAAGAGAAAGAATACTGAGCACTTAAATTGCAGTGATTGATAGGCTATCACAGTTACTTTAATAATCCGTTCTAACTGTACATTTATTTCACAGGACATGAAAGTGAGGCACAATAGGGAGACCAGGAAGATCTAACACAAAGTAATAAAATTCTTACTAAGATTTACTTTTATGATGAACAACAAAATATCAAAATCAAATTATCCATATAAAAAGTACCATGTTTGTTTATTGTTTTGATTTAATTTGTTTTGTGATCCGGCCTGTTGGGTGTGCTTTCCACCATTTTCTAAAACACAAGAAATGAGCATGATACTTTTTACGTGGAATTACACAAAAAAACCTAAAATTCTGTCAATCTTTTTTCTAAAGCTTCTTGATGATATGAACAGCACTAGAGAGTAACACATGATACTTTGTGCAAGGTCTAAGGACTAAAGTTCAGTCTTTTGAGTCAATAGCAAGAAAAAATAGAAACTTTGGAAGGATTTACCCTTATCTAAGGTTCTGCAAGCTTCCCTATCAGGGTCATAAGTTAGAAATCAAGGGAAAAAAAGAAGAAGAGTATAGATAAATGTATGTGTGTGTATTTACGTATGACTGTGGGTGTGGTGTGTGTGTTTGTGTGTGTGTATGTATGTATATGTATATATATATATATATATATACACACACACACACACACACACACACTGTGTTATAAGGATTTAACAGAAACAGATTAAGAAAGGAGGTTTGGATGTTTGGAGGTAAAAATAAAAGGGTATAGCTGAGGTGGGGAGAGTGAGGGATAGCAGATACCCCTCTCTCTAGACAGTCCTTGGAAAAGGAGCCTTGGAACTCACCGGAAATTCGGGAGAAAACTGTTTCAGCCAGTCTCCCAAAATAGCCTCAAACTCATCCCCATCCGGGAGGGCATCAAAGTCTATGTCTTGTAGAATATGTAGCAAATTTATGTCTTCAGGGCTGTTGTAAATAAAAACACTAATCTCTTAATTTCAGTTATAAAAATAAATGTAACATTCAATGCATTGATCGTCTTTTTAAACTCTATTTATTTTGTATATTTATATGTATATGTATATATAGTTATATATTCAAAAGACAGGATTTCAAGCGCATATGATCATGTGCACACTTTTTTTCTTTTCTTTTTTATTATTATAGGCCTAAATAAATATATAACTATAGGTATAACTAATAAGTTGGTTCACAAAGTAGATCTGTGCATTCTCAAGTGCTTTTTGTACAAAAGAAAAACAATATTATTATCAAAATATTCATTTTAATGGCTTACTTCATACATAAATACATGTTTAAAGAACACAGGAGCAATTCACTGACTGTTCAGTTATCTCAAAATGATTTGATCTCAGGGCGGTACACACGGCAGTTTGGTTTATCAACGCTACAAATAGGATAGCCGGCGTCCTTTGTTTCTAAATCTCTGTCTATACCTTTTCCCCAGGACCGCCGCCAGATATTTCTTCACTGCCATTTGCTTTCGGTAGCGACTGTAGCTGTCGGTGAAGATCCCGTCCGAGTGCCTTTTGGATAAAGGCTCGGAATCGTCTTCCATATTGCTTCCTCCACTGAAAAACAGAAAACCGGGATATTTTTGCAGTAGCGGGACACTCGCCCCTAACTCAAGTGAGGAAAAATAAGTCAGAATCCGACTAAATAGTTTTTTTTTTGTTTTTGTTTTTTTTGCTTTTAAAATTTAAAATTGGTAAATTTGAATTGGTAATGAAATTTTAACTTATTTGTAGATTATTATTTCTTATGTATAATTTCTTAACCTAACGCTTGTTAGAAGGAATATATATCCATAACTCAGGAGAATACATGAATATACATTATTCATACAGAAAATTAAATATATTCAGCCACGTGGACTCGAGGATAGAAATGTTTCTTAAAGGAACCATGTCAACAATCTAATATTCACAGTCTCAAAAACAACTTAGATATAGAAATAGATCTGAACCTTATATACATCTAAGCTTTCGTCGAAATCAGATAAAAGGTTAAGGCTAAAATGAATACAATTATATTTTCTTCATTTTGTGTTTAAATTCTAAGATTTAAAACGCAATAATCGGCACACGGAAGGATTCACAGTTTAAGTGCACACTCAACATTTCATGGAATGTGAACAGCGGAGAGGAGAAAATTAAAAGGAAACGACAAACGTTAAGTCGCACAAACTCACAACACAAGACTATACAGCGCAAACAAGTGAAACTCTTAAAAGAAATGTCCTTACCCTACACGTTTTGCCATCAGAGAATGCAGATACTTTCTTGCTGATAACTGACCCAGCGCCTTCCTGTAGGCTTTATTAAACATTCCATCTGCGTGCCTCTCCGTTCTGGGATGGTAAAACGCCAAAAACATAGACCGTCAGTCACCCAGCGGAGAGGCAACGTATCAAAATCAGTGTGCCATTCTTGGGGCAAAATATAAGCCGTATTTTGTATCAATTACAGCGACTTCACTGCTTCGCCGGATAGAATGTCTCATCTCTTTTCATTTGAGAAACCTCTATATAACCAAAGAAGGAATCGAGAAACTAATGCGATTCATTAAGTGGTTCTGGCTAATTGAATATGGGAAGGTTCTGAGGATAATTCGAATGTTGACTCGGGACAGCAACATTTAGCAAAAAACACGAAACAAATTAAAACGTTGAAGAAGACAAACACGTTCAACAGAAAACAAATCCAATAATGAAATGTCCAACGTGAATGCCACAGAAACATTTAGGAAAACAATCACCTCTTCTCTGGTGGGTAGTATAACGTGTACACGTCGTCAATTACAGACGGAGGACTTCGTATACTAATCTGATCACTGTCAAAAGCCAAGTCGGGTAACGAGTTTCCATCCTCGTCATAAACCTCATTTTCAAGTCTGAAATATAAATACAAATATATGCACGTTGAGAAGGTTGAATCTAAATACAAATTCACAAGGGTCCTAACAAATGCCTTTCGTGCAGTAAAGTAAATATATGATAAGATATAGCAATGTATGGTAAAATATAGTAAGATATGGTAATGTATAGTTTGACCCAGCAGGATACAGAAACAATTCTTTAGAATATTTTTGGTTATAACACTCATGGCAATGAAGGAAGTGCTAACGAATACTTAAAATACGTATAACTTGACCCGTGACTCCTTCGAACTGACAAATTAGACCACAAATTTCTGCTGAAAAATAAGCTAGCACTTGGTTAAAACTGTGTAGTTTCCCTTACAACTGAAACAGCTACACAGACTCATTAAAATATCATCTGAAGTTGAAAGTAGAACGAAATCTAATAAATGTTTGCCTATAATTTGTTAATTTATTAAATAAAGCATATCGAATTTCAAATTAAAATCAACGAATTAAAATTGTGGACCGCTTAAAAAAATATTCTCATAATATATATGTATATATGCTTAATAATAATATCTATACGCGGCTTATAATTCTGTATATGGAAACCATTCGTTCGTTTTCCCTCATGTCTCAGCAAATCTCGCCATTCCACGATCATAAAGGAGAGAATTCCCCTCTTGGCACACCCCTTTCTTCAGATTCTCGAATGTTTAGTACCTACTAATTTCCATTTATTGGTTTATCTTACAGTATTAAGCACCCGTGTGTTTAAATGCCTCATAGTATATATTTTTATTTAAACGCTAAAATATGAAGTTATTCTAGTTTACATATTTGATTAAGTTTACATGTTTTATTGTTATCGCCAAGGGTATTAATTAAATGAAATATTCAAATGCTATTTGTAATTTCTTTGTTTTGATCCAAAATATATTTTTAAAAATTTAAACAATACTTTTCTACTGCTTATGTTGCGTTTAACTGAATGTTCATTTTATATGGTAGCCTACTTTTTACATGTGTATTTCAAATATACAATCAATAAATGTTTCGTTTAAAAAAAATGTTGAATAGGCTACCCTTTCTTAGGTCTGCATACTTTCTTTCGTAAATCGCCAGCTTTTGGAGAAATATCACTTTGATTAATAATCGGTGGTTACGTACCTAATATTAGGGTAACTAATCCCAATTGGTGAGCAGTAGACGCTGCTGTGCATTGTAATTCCGTAGATGAGTAATGCTATCGTCGCTTTATTACACAATGCCATTCTGCGAAAGAAAGACAAGTTAGATTTGTGATAGAGTATGCGCCACCGCCTTCTCCTTTCATAGAGAATGCAAACATTTAGAGCAACAAATGAAATACTTGGGAATTTAAGAACCAACAGAAGGAACGCGGTCCATTTTTCTCTTGTTCAAAATAACAAACATTGAGCTCCTAGTGACTTTATTTTCTTAAGTATACGCTTTTCCGTTAATCACCAATAAAAATAAAATAAATAAAATAAACTTTTTTGAGATTCAAGCTGGTACAACAGTCTGCACTGGCTAATCGTTTAAATTTAAACAAAATCAATATGTAACGAAAAGGGACTCCCACGTGTGTATCCGTGTCTACCTTTCTTTCTTAAATCCCCAACAATGTCAAAGTTGCATCCACAAATACTATCTATTTCAATGAGAACGTAGTTTTCAAACAAGCTGTTTGAAACATCGAAGATTGCCACATACCTATTGCAGAGTAGAGGGTAGAGCTGAATGCGATCCGAGTGAGGGTGAGACTGGGAGAATGAGATAAAAATCGTTCTCACGGCACTTCTCCGCTGAAGCGCCTCTGCTGTTCCAGTATGTGCCCGTCAGAACTAACCCTCCACACTTTTATATATTAGTAAGCAGCTATCAGATTTCTGTACAAACAAAGGTTCGTGAAAACGAGTGTAAACATTTGTCTACATATCACAGCGAACCCAAACTTTTTGCTCTGCTTGCCTCCGATTTTTATTCATGAATCGTGTGGCATGCCTTTTTCATAAGTCCCATTAAGGACGCCACAGACGTCATCAACCCTTCCTCCCGGCTTAAACTTTTTCTTCCTCGTCGATGAACTTCATAGAATAAAGTTAAAAGCCCAATTTTGAGGCATAGGGGGAATATTAATATTTGTCGTCCTGTCATATAACGATATCACCAACTGGTGTTATTTACCTTGGGCGTTTTTTAATTCACTTTGCATCATTCTGTTTCAAATATGCACTTAATTATTTGATTTTGCTACAAAAGCCATACATGGCAGCAACATTAGAGTCTAGATTTTTTAATTATTATTATTATTACTAATGCAGAATTACACTGGCTTCATACTAGATCGGAGCTGTCCACTGTGGTGGTGGTGCTGAAATCTAAAAATCGAGCACGGTATAATCTATGTTTGGTAAAGTGAGTGAAGTCCCAGAATGTTTTTTAGGGAACAAAATGAAACCGTATGTCCATTGTAACCAAATTTAATAATCTATTCAACAAAATCTATTGTATGCAGAAGCATGGTAATTTACTTTAACTTAAATAATATAATATAACCGTTTTTTGTAAATATATGGTTCGAAAAAATACATTTTTGTAATACTCGTGTGACGCAGATCTGTGATTTTATGGCAAATAACGTTAAACACTACGTTCCGTAGAGATAATAAAATTAATAATTGGGTGTATACTGAGCTGAATTGTGAATAATAACAATTTTCTTCATGTTTAATTTAGTACATTTACATTTTATTAAATCATTTAATAAAATCGTTATCCGATAACAGCAACTTCAACTCGTATTGTTAGGTGTGAGTTGAGTAAATGATCTCTAAAATTATTTATATATAAAATATAAACCTTGGGTTTTTTTACCCCCCAACTTAACTCAGGGCATATAGTTTCCCCCCCAACCCCCACCGCCCGATGATTCATACCTGTTTATTCTTTCGCTTACTCTGACGTAGGCCTAATGTGACGAACTCCAGTGTACTGGAACTTCTCTTTTTTGATCCATTGGTGATTCGAAAAATGACGTACGAAATTCGCGCTTACATAAATTTTACTCTTTATAGTGCCGAGTAAAGACTGCCATCAAGTGGCTATAAGTCGCTACCATTGAACCATATCGAGTTTAATGTTTAATTAAGTTACTAACAGTCCTGTATTTTATCTGTTCCCATAACATTTGTTCTTCACACATAAATCGTACTCAAGTTTATAATTCTAATCCAAGTTTTGATTTGGTCTCAGCCTTAATCTGCTGCATTTTTTTCACTTTGAAATCAGTTTATTATTATTATTTATTATTTATTTTACTGCGCTCATGTCGACTATTTTTTATTGATCCGGTTAAACCTCGGCATGCCAACTTCAGTGCATTCAATTGTGATATGCTGAAATGTATTATATATAAACCACCGTCATTGCCGTCGTTTTACTATGCAATATATCTTTGACTCATTTTTAATACCATCATAGATATATATGGTCTCATACGTTTGATTCTCACTCCGTTTAAAATGTATCTGGTTGTCATACTATCACGCCCTGAAATGCATGTTAACCGAAATGCTCTTGGACTATATTCAAACAGAAATGTGTTTTTCATTTTGCATGACCTTTAAAATCAAAGTTACAATTTGTATATATAGCCTACAAAATTAAAAGTACCTCGTCAACAAATCTCCAATAGAGCAATAACCGAAACCATAAATGCCGGACGTCGGTTTAACATTTATGTACTCAATTAAATTATTCCTTGCTTACGTTTAGCAGGTCTTTCCTTTTCGCTGATAAAGGCAGGGTTTTTTTTCCGACTGCATATGTCACGTTTTTATTATTATAGTGTAGATGCCTATTTTTAATTAGTTAGACGACTCTGTTGCTGAATAAATTGTCCAATCATTCAACAATAAAGGCGGTATTTAGTTTTCTAAAAACTCTAAGTTAGCAGGTGAAATGTTACTTTTTTGGATTGAAATACCACAAAAATTAGGGAAGTATATTCGTTTTTGATGTTTTGATATAAACTGTACTGAACTTCTTCAGTCTCTGTATAATAGCAGTGCAGATGCCAGGATGCGTTATTCATCTCATCTCAAAAACGCGAATTCCTCTTAGATAAAAAACCTTCACGTTGGCGCTGTTTCATAGCTTTGAAGAGAGTTTTCAGGTTTTACGCGGACTGTGGTTTTCAGACTCGTTGATATTCTCGGGCTAAAATGATCATTTTGTATTTATAGCCTCTTCCCACAGGTTAATATATGTATCAAACACAAGCCAAACAATATCCCAGGACAATTACAAATAGACCTGTACATTGAACTTTTAAAAGGCCACCAAAATCATTGGGTCTGATTTCTGATAAGAGATTTTACAGCTAAACCGGTGCAACTGAAAAGTCAAAACAAGCGTGTGAAAAA
>JAOYSI010003080.1:0-10323 GCA_025775065.1 Hiodon alosoides
AATTAGTAAGGATTAAGTAAACTTATAATATGTAAAGTGGGAGTATATTCTCCGTATATACAGAGTATTCTCTGTGCTGCAGGAACACATGAGGGAGTCGAGAATAATCAAATCTTTTTGTGGAATTGTTTTATTTACTTTTATTAAGTGAATTATTTATTGTTTTACTGTAAGGGCTCATGTATGTATTTATCCATGATGAGACTGAGCCACTGTGTATGTGGTGGTTTGCTACATTGCCTACTAATAGATATACCTGGCTCCTGTGTCTAGATGTAGGTAGGACTTAATTGAAGTTGGTAATTGTTGTGAGAACCATAGTGTTTAGTTTACTTCTAGACGTAGAGTACTTGCCATGGCACCGTTATGCCTAACTGTAGGGAATTTTAACTTGGTCTGACCTTCACATCTTTTGCGCTTTGTAGTAGGGCTGTCAACGGGACCAAAAATGTATATTACGGCAGCTGAAATGAATGTTAACATTTGAATAAATAGGTTTCCGAAACAAGGAAACAAATATATCCACTGTAGCTACAAAGGTAGTAATACTACTATGTCCACAAGAGGGCCACCATCTACTAACAAGGAGACCCACCACACATGTTACATACTTAATTTTTCACGTTAAAAGATTCATAAACACCACAACAATTCAGGTCTCAGGTCTCTCGGATGCCAGACCCGCTGAACTTTTCATATGAAATAAAAACATTAGATTAAAATAGGCTAATGGTAACTGCTCAATTTAAGTAGGCTGGAGGCCATACCTTGCAAATCAACCTACTTTGTACTGGCTGCACTAATCCTTTATCGCTCTGGATGAGAGCATCTGCTAAACAAATCAAATGTGAAACGTAGTGTAAATGTACATGTAAGCAGCCGATTATTATGTCTGGAACATGTGTCCTTTCAGATGCAGTTAAAATCTATTTTTATAAAGCCTGGGCAAATGGTTATTCACATGTGCGATTACCAAAAAAAGTTATGTATGTAATGTTAGTGATATTGAAAGAGGTTAAAAGTTTATGTACATTTTCATTTATTTGTTTTTCATTTGTATTTGTTTATTGATTTTTACAACAGGATTTCTGTTTTGTTGGGAAACCCACAGTTATGGTGTCTGTATGTGTGTCATAGTGTCTCTAGCTTTGTGAAGAAGACCACCGAGAAGATCAACACCCTCCAGATGAACTCTGACCTCTGGCCCCGTCCCGACCAGAAGGAAGGGGGTCAAAGTGAGGTCACTGCCTATGTAACTTCGTTTCCAGACGAGCCGGACATCGAGTGAGTTTGGGGTAGCAGCTGATCCTATTTCGAAAGATTTTGGGAAATGCTCAGCACTGGTCAGAATCCAGAAATATGTGTTAGAGAACCATTTAACCAGGCCAAGAAAGCATTTACTACATGGATTATTCCAACTATACATATATTTTGTATTTAAGAAATTTGCATTGCACCTTCAAAAATAAACTGATAGGCTTTCTTTGGAGACTCTATGCACGTCTATGTAAGATAATCCATCGTTTGCTGGGTTTTCAGAACGTCCCATTGGAATGATATTGTCACGTTACTTTAAAAAAATTTTTTTTTATTTTGTCACATCAGTCAGCGGTATTTGGTGTGAGCCAGGCATTAAAGACTAATTTTCCAGTATGGGGTTTGTGTGTTGTAGGGTGTATCCCGACCAGCCCAGTACAGAGACTGGCCTAGAGGAACTGAGGACAGCCACAGAGCGAGCAGTGTGAGTTTACTAGACATAGTAACATAGTCATAATGGAGTCTAATGCAGTGGTTCTCAAACGGTGTGTACCGTGGGAGGTAGGCTGGTCTGCCGTGGAATTTCTCCTTAAGTAAAGAATCATTGACGACGGACCATTGAATTTATGAGGATGTATGCATCATTGTATTTTGAGAAAAAGATTGTGTGCCTTGGAAAAATGTTTTATTTACAAAGGTGTGCCTTAGTTTGAGAACCACTTGGCTAATGTACACACAGACAGACACCGCCATTAAACTATATTGAGACGTACAGATGAACAGTTATTTTAATGTACACAGAAATGACTATACATACAGAGAAAAGACATCACTGAACACATAGTTTAGACCATAAGAAAACAGACAAAAACTAACACTCCCAAATTAGGTAATTGAGGTTGTTTTTTGTGGTGTGTCAGATTTATGAGATACAAGTTGGGCTTCTAGAATCGGGGTTAAACTGATGAAACATATTATAGAAAATAATAGCATGCAGTTATATTTTAACAACCATTAAACAACTGTTTCTCCATCCGTGATAACGATAAAATCCGGTAAATGTATTTTTATTTATTTATTCCACAATAGTGTTTATCAATGATCAAAACTGAATGAAATAATTCCTCAAGATTCATTTTCTAAAACCGCACGTCTAGCAGAACAAGTTATGTTTGCTAGGTGTCTAGCTAGTTAACTAAATAAGATTGTTTAGTTTGCTTTTTTTAGACTAAACTATCCACGTAAAAATGTGGATTGTTTAGTTTGCTTGGCCGAATACAATTGAATGGCATGATTCTATTTAAGATCTATGTAAACAGAACTATGTCTGGGGAAAACTGTTACCTACTGGTAAATAACAAAACTGTTGGGAATTAAACACTAGGCATTTTTTTTAAGTGAAAATATGTCTTATGACATAGTAACTGGCAAGTTTGGTTGTAGACTACAGTATTAGGCTCACAGTAGCTAGCATACATTTTATTAGCTAGGTAGTCTCGTTAAAGGATTCAAACCACCAGAAAACACAAATTAAGGTATCCAATTACAGTTATTGAAAAAACAGACTTTAATGTAAGGGGAAAAAATAATGAATGAAGCTTGAAAACTGGAATCCCCGGATACGAGACACTATGCTCCTCTCATTCCCAGCTCTCAGATTCAGGACCCGCTGGTTTTGTTGGACCCGCCCTGTCTGGCTGGAGTTCTGAAGGAGTGGCTGCCAGTACTGGAGCAGGCATTGGGTCTGGGACCGTCCCACCCTGCCACACAGGGGGGTCTGGGTGCTGAGAAGCCAGAAGAAGAAGAGGACTTGGAGGGAGAACAGTCAGGGATCACTGCTGGTGCGTGGGAGGAAAGAGTGGAGGATTCTTGTATAAATGGGGGTGAAGAGGATGTTCTCCCACAAGTGGACGAGAAGGAGCCGGTGGAGAGGGAGGACGAGAAGGCTCCCCAGAGCCCAAACCCTGGCCCTCCAGAGCCAGTACGTCTGACTCCACCCCGACCACTGCCCTCTGACCTCCAGGCTGACCTCTCCCACTTGGCCTCGCTGGCTCTGGATCTGGGCTGTTTCCGTGACAACGGGCCTGCGGACGTCTGCGTCTTTCTCTGCCACTTCTTCTTTCTGCTGGACCCAGAGCGAGTCCGACTCTCCTGCCTGCTGCGGTACCGGGGGCAGCCGGCAGTCTGGAGCACCTACATGGCATGCCTGCTGGGTGAGAGGAGAACCACTGACAGTAGGAGGTTGGATACACAACTGTTACATTATTGGGTGAATTGTTCAATCTCTGTAGGAGATCAGGCTAAAACTGTTATTAGCGTAGCAACTTGGCGTGTGGGATCAGCCAAGGTGTAGCAGTTTGCTGACAGCGTTTCCATCAGAATTCACACAGTTGATGGAAGCCGTGAAACACCATGGTGAAGATGTATACTGTCACACTCTGTCTGGGGATAAAAGCGTCTCAGACATGAAGAGGACAGAGAGGTAGCTGACCCTTATCACGGTCTGCGTTTTACTAGAGACTGTACTAAAGTGTGTGTGTGTGTGTGTGTGTGTGTGTGTGTGTGTGCTCGAACAGAGCTAACCCAGTCTAGTCCAGTGGTGGAGGTGATAGAAAAGGGGGACTTGCTGAGGTCACTGCGAAGCCTAAGAGAACTGCAGCCCTGGTCATCCTCTTCGCTGCTCGCTCACCTGCACAGGTAGGATGAACCCCGTCGCCCCCGAACCCCGACGTGATAACTCACTTTAACTTCCTCAACGCTCTGCTTGTATGCTACCAGGCTTTACCAGAAACATGGGGAGATTGCCCTGCGGTCTCTAGGACAGTTCTATCCCAGAGTACTCCCTGCGGATGTCATGGCGATGGCTCAGAGAAACCACTTCCTGGCCTACCTGGACAATCTTGTTCTGTCGAGGGCAGAAGAGGAGAGGTATGGCTTTGGTGAAACAGAATTACTGTCCCTGGGAAGCATAATTATAATGCATTAAAAGCTTTAACTGTATGTAATATATGGGTTTTGGTTGTTATAGTATAACCACTAGGACTGTTTACCAGTGAATGGATGTATGTCAAGCATCTAATTTTTCCTCAGACAGAATAGGCATTTTCCCCCAGTAGGTGTTCACTGGGATGAGTTCTGGTCAAATATTAAACCCTTCATGAGCCTAGCGTTGAGTTTTTAAGCTTTATCTGTTAATAGTTAAACATACTTAAAGTCAGTTAGTGTAGTGTAGTCACCAACGATCGGAAACAAAATTAAGAAATGAAGACACTTTCTTTCTTTGTCATTTCCCTCTAGGCTGTCGTTTCTAGGATCCCTCCTTCAGCCGGAGTCTCTGAGGCAGGATTGGCTTGTTCTTGCACTATCCCATGATGCACCTCAGGCGGCAGATACATTAACTGCAGATGGGCAGCCTAGGTACTACAATTCTAAACCATTGTCCCTGCGAAAATGTATCTTGTATTTTGTGTTATAATCCCTCCTTCACTACAGGTGGCGATCTCACCTCTTCAGCTGGGGATACGAGCGCCTCCTTTCCCTCCTTATTCACCTGCCGGCCGATCTTGCATCCAAGCAGAAGATGCTAGAGACGTGCAAAATCCATGGGTGAGTTGTGACAATAGTGAAATAACAATAGTGTTATTTCTTTGTGGCCCACTCTTGACTCTTAGGGTTTGGTTCTTCACTGGCGATGAACCTCTTGTCAGATTACAGGGAGAGAGGGAAGAAAAAGTACAAAATAAATCAAAATGTGGTCAGAAACAGACAAGCAAAGGGAGGAAGAATGTATTAATTTAGTGTTCTGCAAGATTATGAAGCCCCAGCAGGCATTAACTATGGTAGCGTACAGATACAAATATGTGGTAAGACACACAGCTTCGATATTGAGATCTAGACTTTGAGGGGGAGACTCCATAGGTTGAAGGACAATTTTCTCATTTCTTTTATAAATAAGCTTTAACCAAAGGCTTTAATTAAAATTAAAACTCATGATATCTGTGTATTGGAACTTCCTGAATGTGACTAACACCATTACTAAATAGCAGGCTTCAATACGATCACTCTCCCAAGGTTTAAAAGCCTATTCCTGTGTTCCATAGTTGTAGCTATGTCTTTATCTTATATACAGCATGCACACTTTGCTTTTTCTCACCTTATGGAGCAAACAGAGTTTCTGAGGCCAACCTGGGCAGTCCTAGTCCTTGAGGGCTGCAGTGTCTGTGGGTTTTAGCATCCGATGTACACCTGGAAGCCGAGGATGAGCTCATTTGGAATACAAAATACAAATATGTTGGGGGATGTTAGAAATGGATCTGAGACCATCTTCTCCCCTAACAGCAGGACTAATTTAATGGAGTTAGGCCCGCTAATAGTCAAGCGATAGCCAGCAAAGCTTTTAGCACCTGAAGTATTCAATTTTAGTGCCCAACTGAAAAGATTTGTTTTTAAACTGGATTAAAATACCAAGATTAAGTCTGACTCCCAGGTTTTAGTTTTTTGCAGCCGGCTGCTAGTCCACCCAGCTGAAAGGGATGAAGGCAGACACTGAATAACTTCATAATAACTCATGTGAGGCCCATGTTAATGAGGTGGTCTCTTTAGGTACTGGATGGGATACCTGTCACTGTGTTGTGCACTGCAGCGCAGGTCTGAAGCCTTTTCTACTATCTGCAAGCTGGATGACATGAGTCTGTTGGAGGGTCCCAATGGTAAGCACCTCTGGTCACCGTCACTCCTGTGGTTTTGATAATTTTGATGTGGTTTCAGTGTGGACGTCTAATAAAAACCGGTTACTCATGATTTGTTATGTCCTGGGTTGAGTTCTTTATGCATGGGTAAAAGTAATTCTAAAAAATAATTCTAGTAATTATACTAGTAATCATTTCCTTTTCCATACTCAACTCACTGTTTTTTATACATCTTCTTCCCCTTTCTCCACATTCTCTCAGGTGTAATGCCTAAAACCCTGGATGAATGGAAACTCCTCCTCCAGCTCTCCCAGCATCGCTCTGATTGGTCGGAGCCTGGCTCTAGTCCTCCCCTCCAGTGCAATGGTCTGTTAAATGGCTCAAGGGATTTGATCAGCCCTGTCAGTCCAGAGAACCTGACACTACGATTGGCCCAGGTGGTGGGGCCAGACCGGGCTCTGGCAGCTCTGTTGGACTGGGGAGTCCATTTGGACCTGAACCCCTATTCCACCCTTGTGTGTGAACTGCTGAGAATCGCAGAGAAGCGGCAGCGGTGAGTGAGCCCCCCCACATCACACGTCAGGGTCACATGGTAATGGACAGCCTTGATCAGTGTTGTACTCTGCATGAACAAAAGTATATTTGACTATAGGGGTGTGTGTTGAGTATTTGGCTAGTTTGAGTACTCCATCTTGCCTTGCCTGTCCATTAGACATGCGTAGTGTTCACTCGCGTTCGTCAACTAATAATGTCATAATGTCAGCCAATAATATTTTTTCGGCATTTTGATTTAAAAATATTTTCATGATGTCTGACTGACACCAAATTTGGTATGTATACTCCTTGTACTAAAACCTTAACAAAATAGATTCTATGGCCAAAGTTTATTAATGTAGTATGTGTGTGCATTTTTTAGATATAATTTTAATTTAAGTTGTAAATATGTTGACCCTCTTTGCAGATTGATAGACTGATAGATTGATAGTACATTGTGTGTGGCATTAAACTACCTTGAACCCAGTTTATTGGGGCCACGGTTCCATTCTTAGGTTTTCATATGGTGACTACTTTCTATCTAATACACTATGAAATATGAAATTAAAGCAATATGGCCCTAATTATATTTGGAGCTACACATTTGAGCAAACAACTGCCCTATCAAAACTATTTTCTCAATCACATTTTAAAGGTCATACGCTTCCTGGCGGCTTCTTTGGCTGGCGTCCTACTTGGACCTGACAATGGCTGCTTATAGCTATATTTGATATTGCTGCTGTTAGGAAGATTAAAGGGTTTAACCTTTCGTCCTGAATGTGGCCCTCATTAAATAAATGAGTGTCCTGGAATGGAGAGTACAGTTTGCTCCAGTGTATCTGATCTCTTGCCTTGTCTACCCACCTGTCTACCCACCTGTCCACCCAGGGCCCTGATCCAGACCATGCTGGAGCGTTGTGATCGGTTCCTCTGGTCCCAGCAGGCCTAGCCAGAAACCGCAGCCATCCAGCTATCACCCAGACCAGGCTCAATCCATACCGAGTGTTGTGATTGCTCTCCATTTGCATGTGTCAAATCATTCCTCGTTAGTCCTAGCCAGTATCACCCAGGTTCAAATCGATCTTTATATTTAAAACTAATTTAAGTATCAGTATTATTTGGGCTACCTGAAAAAATGCAGTATCAATAGTCATTAATTTAGTCAAAGATCTGTAGAACTTGGACTGTAAAACATGTGCCTTTTGTGACACTAATCTTCCTTAAACCTATTTTAAAGGACTGCAGTTCAAATGATCTTATCTTTCCTTTTATTTTTTTCTGTTAATTCTGCATCTCCTTTTCTCTTGAATGTTTCCCATGAATTGCAACGGTTGACCAGACTACTAATCTACCTAGTGATTATTTTTGTTTCATACGTTGAACCTGCTACTGAATGTCTACTGATAAATAAACCTCTCTTGTCCTTTTGGACACTCCCAGGTGAATGTGTACATCTTTGTGGTCTGCTGGCATAAATTACTGAAAAAACTGCACATGGAAAATTCTTCTGGGGCAGGATTAGCTCAGTCCCTGGGAAAACATGTACACACGTCTGGGAACCTTTTTGGTCTGCGTCTTCTAGCACCAACTAAGAACGGATTCTGAGAGGAACCAGTCACTCTCACTCTTAAGGCCCAGCCGGTGGCCTCGGCAGCAGGGAGCTATGTCTCCCCCTTAAGACGCTGCTGCGGCAAGAGAGAGGGCCTTTCTCTCTTTATGGCACAGCCGGTGGCCTCGGCAGCAGGGAGCTATGTCTCCCCCTTAAGACGCTGCTGCGGCAAGAGAGAGGGCCTTTCTCTCTTTATGGCACAGCCGGTGGCCTCGGCAGCAGGGAGCTATGTCTCCCCCTTAAGACGCTGCTGCGGCAGGAGAGAGGGCCTTTCTCTCTTTATGGCACAGCCGGTGGCCTCGGCAGCAGGGAGCTATGTCTCTACTGTATGCTACTGTATGATGATAAATTGGTTCCAAAACGATTTGGATGTGTAACTCGATTTTTAACTCGAGAGTAAAAAAGGTCTTTAACACTCAATCTGTATGCTTCTGCGTTTGAATTCTGCACGCGCAGACTTTTGGCAGTGTGTCATTATGGTCAATTATGGTCAAAAAGATATTCAAAGCAGTGATCAGCGATTTTAGAGTACCTGTTTCTTCAAACCACTCAATTTTGGTTTTCTCTGACCTGCATGCTCTGAATTGATTGGCTAGAAAACCTCATGGGGGCCGTGTTCTAGGTGTCACTCACTCACTTTTTTTTTACCCCTGGTGGCAGCTTTTGAGGAACAACGGGTGGGAGAAATCGATCTAAGCCTGGGCCAGTAGGCTAAGTGTCCCTACCACACTTTAATCATTTTACCATGCAATTACAGCAAATAATTAATTAAGTCTGATGTAATAGGTTTATTGCTTTGGATCCAAAGGCGTGCAGCAAACCGGGCTTGTCCTGCGCAAGAACAGTTTACATCCAGTTCTTCCCCATGATGACAACGACAAAAAGAAAAGAAAAAGACCAAGTCAAAGACAAAGACTAAACAAGAAAAGACCAGACAGAGAAAAAGACCCCTTTACATCCCAGTGCATCCTTTTTTATCCTGTTTCTCAACCCCTCCCATTGTGGAACCTAATTTCAAACCCTTCCTCACACTTCAGCCCGTTATTTCTAAACGCCATTATTTAATTTCACCTGGCCCTCGCTTGGCCTTGTTACAAACCCGCTGGCCTCCAAACTCCAGTTCCCTTTTCCCGTTACACATTTATCTTTTCACTCCTCCTCTCCACTGATGTATTACAACATTACAACATTTCTGCGCTTCTCTTGGTTTCATTAAAAAATAATTGGTTACATTGCATACTGTATTTGATACTTACTGATAGGATATCAGTGCGTCTGTGCTCTCACCTAGCCTAACCATTCATGCTTTGTGGCTTTCATTTTCAGTGTGTCTTGACAAATTCGTTTTTGATTTAGTATTTTGATATTACCTTAGAGAATACACACAGCATATGCTTCACTTCCTTATAATTTTTTTCCCACAAACGTTAACCGATCAGTCCTTCGTCAGCTATTCTAATAAACTTTAGCTTACTAGTTTTCACCGTAAGTAACTTGTACGTTTAGTTTTATTAACACATATTCAATGGTGTGAATAATATTTTATTTTGAAATCCTTTGAATAAAGTTGGCATCTCTTAGATTTCCAGTAAATCCAACAACTTGAATTTTCACATTTTAATTACATATTTATTTTAACCAATGTCTACTCATTTTCAGAGTGTACAACCAAATAATATTAGTGCTTAGAAACTGTTTTTGCATTTAAAAACGGAAGTTTTGTATTAAAGTAATTGGATTGGATTAAACATTTAGTTCGAACCACTTGGTATACTATTTCATCCCCCCAATGAGTAAGAAAGGTAGAGAAAAACATTGCCCTACATGTATTTATGTGCTGTTGTGAGACACACACTTTTTAATTAGTGTTACCTTTCCAGCCCTGCCTTGAATGGGTTAATAATTAAAGCACAATGTAATATTTAGTTAGTAATCATTTTAAGAAATCAGAATTTCCTTTCGGAACATGTTACAATAACTGCTTCCACCAGGCTTCATACAGATCGGAACATGTTACAATAACTGCTTCCACCAGGCTTCATACAGATCGGAACATGTTTCAATAACTGCTTCCACCAGGCTTCATACAGATCGGAACATGTTACAATAACTGCTTCCACCAGGCTTCATACAGATCGGAACATGTTTCAATAACTGCTTCCACCAGGCTTCATACAGATCGGAACATGTTACAATAACTGCTTCCACCAGGCTTCATACAGATCGGAACATGTT